>BDDA01000765.1:0-17000 GCA_001662385.1 Chlamydomonas asymmetrica
GCTGGGGGGGGAGGGAGGGACAGGCGAAGGCGGCGGCGGCAACGGCGACGGAGGTGGGGGGTATGGGGAGGGAGGAGGCGCGGGTGGCGAGGGAGGGGGAGTGGTGGTGATGGAGACGATTCCTGGGCTGAACTTGTAGCTGGGGACGATGCGCTGAATGATTGAGTTCTGCACGCGCACGCTGGGGATGTCCTCAACTGCAGCGCACAGCACACGTCCTCACACAAGTCAGTGGCTGTGGTGCTCTTGAGGTCAGCATGCGACTGGATCAGATGGCCAGTGGTGGACGTGCAGGATTGGCAGCTGCTTGTGCCTGATCGGCGGGTGGGCTGTGGTCACGCACATATTGAAACGTGCGCTCGTGAGTCGTGACCCAACGTGCATAGTGGCCTGTGCCAGACGCTGCCTGTTGCGTGCTAGCAACGCCCCTGGCAAGGGTCACCAGCACTGTGTACTGCTGGGCAGCCGTCCATCACCTTAGCGTTGCACTGTGTGAGAGCTCAAGTGTGACTCACCAACGAGAAGCGGCGTGTCCCTGTCCAGCCCAAAGTTGCGCAGGTCCAGCTGCAAGACAAGACTGTCCAGCCCGCTTGAGCGGAAGAAGACCATCCGCCCCGCAGGGGCCTTTCCCGGTGTCTGGATTACACCTGCGATGGTCAGGGCACCGCGATGGTCAGTGTCTCTCAGAGCCTGTCCTGCAGTGCTATACTTTTAGTATTCCTCCCGAAGCAACGATTTTCTCCCAACTCTGGATCGAGCACGCTATTGGTTCTGGCAACGGCTGTTGCATTTGAGTGCTGTTGGTGGGCTGAGCTGACACTTGGAATGCAACCTTGCAGCGGTCAATGCAGAACGGGATAAAACGCCTCAGTTGTGTCTAGGTATTCTATACGCACCTGTGAATTTCCTTATCCTCAGGTTTAGAAGTTCCTGGCCAACCTGGATGCGTACAAGCTTGCCCTTGCACGCGATGGACAGAGTCGTAACGGGGGGCCCTGTGTAGCCAGGATTCCTGCACAGAAAACGTATTGCGTGCAAATAAGCGTTGGAACACGTAAGCATTGCAGGAACTGCAGCAAACGCGTGAAAGACTCATCCCAGGCTCAGGGCGTGCTTGAGTGAGGCCAGGTGTGTGAGACCAAAGATGCAATGCTGCGGAATTGCAGGTGAGATCAGTTGATCGGTGATTGATTAAAGCTGTTGGGTCCCAGCAGGCACAGCTGCCCCTGGCACATTTGGTGGGCCAGGCCTAGAGACAGGGGACGGCTTGCCACTTACTTGCCACGCATAGTCACGACGCAAGTAGCACTGTTCAAAACCACTGAAAGTGCAGGCTGAGCCATGTACCTGTGATTGTCCAGTTCAAGGACAGGGGTTTAGTGGGAGGCAGCGTGCAGGACGTAATGTGCACACCATTGCTGGCAACTGGTTGGGAACCTGCCGAGAGATGCTGGGGACTTGCAAGGCGACGCACTGATACCGCTGCGTATGCGAAAGACAAAGAGCTCAAGCTTACAGGCATAGCAAGAGCAGCGATGACACCAACTGCGACAGCATGGTGCCAGGATGATTGAAGGGCAGCCTTGGGCTGAGCCAAAGAAAGACGCTTTGCAGAGAAGACAATTCGAGAGTATTCGTATGTAATGTGCGCCAAATTTAACTGTGCACTTGAACTATGATGCGGGCTTTAAACAAAAGGGCATGCTGTTGCATGGGCGACATGACAGAGCTGGCCACCGCGACTCACCCAGCCATAATGCGCCTAAGGCAGCCGATCAATCCATTCCACTGAAGGATAAGAATACATTGCTTGTACTCAGTGCCGGGCCGGCGGAGAGTTGATGTTGTAGGCCAAAACACGAAACCAAACGTCATGGGACGAAACCAGGCCAGTAGCCAACGACAAGGCGACGCACTACGCCGGACCATACCCATTCGGTTTTTATATCGGTACGTGACTTAGTGTTTTGTATTACTGGGACGCGCTGGTCACAGCGGCTTTTAACACTCGTGCTGCTGTTCAGCACCCTCGCAAACTTGTTCTCCCGGAACTCCTGACAAGCGCCGGCTGTTCAACATGCTATTTTGTTATGCCAAGGGATCTACCTGCACGATGGCAGGGTATTTGTTGCAGCTCAGTGCGGTCTGCGGTCCTTGTGCTATCCGTCCACCTCGGCAATGCAGATGATGGTGAGCTGGAGGCGCTGCCCACAGGCTAGAACCAACGCAAACCCACGCATGCTTACATTGCAAGCACGCCCAACACCCCACTCTGCACGCCAATTCAGGACGGCTGACCAGTCTTGGTCCGCTCAGGCGCTCACGCACCATGGCCTGAGGAGGTGAATAGCGCTCAGTACTGGCCCAATACTGGCCCACGGCCAACATAAGCCTAGTAGGCTAATACAACCGGTACACTGCACCACACTTGCATGCAAAGCCATGCATAAGCCTGGAGCGCACTTTCCCTGCATTGCATGGTAGCCATCAATTTCTTGCGTCGTGCAACGCGTGGCGCAGCCGAGGCATCGCCAGCTTACTGACTGCTTACAAGTTACAGCAGCAGCATCGGCACGTTAAAAAAGAACGGGAAGGTGGCCGATGCACGTTAGTTTGAGGGCATGACGTAGCATCTAGGACTCCTGCATGCTTGCATATGCTGGTCCGCCAGCCACTTGCGGCTTTTCAGTAGACACGCATCCTGCATGCATCAAGCCAGCTAGCGTTCAGCTCACATGTCAAGAGGTGATGCATTTGATGCGGTACGCTGCAGGACGTACCCCAAAGTACGGCGTGTTGCCGTTGCACACACACTGACAGGTATTGTACATTGTGCGCACCAGCGCGGTGCATGATGGCCACACACACAAGGCACCAGGCTGCGTGGGGATCGGACAATTAGGGACCACGCAGCAGCAGCAGCACATGAGACGCTTGCCGCCATGCTGGCAGAAATGAGGCACGTACCCCGGTCATTTATAGAAAGTGGTTACGTGTTGGCGATGGGCGCCGATGGCAAAGCGGGTCCACTGTGCCTTCCAAGCTCCGACCCACGTGCCTGGAACTTCTAAGCAGGCGCTTCGCGCAAGCTCAAGCACTCACACCCCATCAAAATGTGTCCACACTACCGTATACTGGTGTCCTTATACACGACAGCTTGTGGGCGTTTTACCAGAGGATAAGCCTAGTTGCCTATCCCGCGCCTGTGAAACGTGCACCACAGGCCACAGCATCGTGCTGCACGGGCTGTCCGGCCTGGGTACGCACTGATACACGACAGATCAGTTAGAGCAAGCGTTTATTGACCGGTACGATCTAGCTACATCAAACGCAACATCAAATGCATGATGCGTGCTGCATGCGGACAAAGCATGGCCAAGCAAAGGCCGAACTACACGCCTTGGTACATGCCCAATGCACTCTGCGCATATAGCGCGGTGTCGCCGCACAAACGCAACGGAAGTGCATTGCAAGCGTGGCAGCAACATGCTGAGCGATGTGGCGGCTGGCAAGGCTGCCACAGACATGCATGACTCTGGGGGGTGGGGATGGCCAGGAGTGAGGAGGGGGGGCAGCATGCATACCTAGATCGACACCCGCCGGTCGTTCACGAGCATGCTGAGTAGATAAGGATAGGCACGCACACCGTACACGCCTGTACGCATCTGCATGCCTCCGCTAATCGACAATCAACATGACCAACGCCAGCATTATTGACACGGAAACGGTGTCGCTCAGCTCGTGCTTCCAGTGCAAGCACGTATGACCGTGAAGGTCTCGTGTGTGGATGACTTATAACAGCTAACCCATCCGCAAATGGCAGTGGAGCACGCGCGGCAAGGCCGCACCGGTAATCTCTGCCGTTCTTTCGAGACCCTATCATATATTCATATGGCGCGCAAGGTTCGATGACACGCCCGGCTGCCATGACGAGGGGAAAGCAGTTCACCAGCAGCATGACGGCATTGTCATCTTCAGGGATCATTTTCAGGGATCAGCAACACCATCAGATGCAGTACATGATACTCGGTTTTGTAGTAATGTGAAATCAGCCATCCGGCTCAGCAAGGCCAGTACAGAGGCTGTACAACAATATGGTATGATGCTCCGCATGTTATACCGCTGCAGTGTGACACAGACCCGTGGAGACTAACCGCTCCGTGGCACATAAGGAGCAGGCTCAGCCCCTCATGCATGCTATCCACGCGCACAGCATTACGCAAGTACGCAACGCATCGCGCTTGTTAGCACCTGCACAAACGCTGGCAGCCACGCTGGCACTAATTATACGGGCACGCACAGGCACAACAGCACACACATTTGTGTATACGCACCGTACTGCTAGGCTCAGTACATGGAGCTTCCACGGTGCATGCATGACATGTCATGCAGAGAAGCAAGCGTGAGCAGGGTTCCATGAATTTCGGCAGGGTTGCATGCACGCAAGCCAGAGCTCTCTGAATTGCGTAACGCATGTCGGTACTGCTGCCACCCTCAGCCTCAGCCTGCCCATGTGTACACCCTACGCATACGGTACGTACAGGCAAGACCAGCAGGTGCCGTTGCCCAACAACCTCTGACCTCCACGACCTATTCGGTGCAGAGGCACAGCGCGCGCACAATGAAAGCACCAACGGAAGACGCCTAATCAGGCCCGGCTGCAGAGCCAGCGGCAGCCAGGCGTTGAGGCCCATCAGGCGGGGCTTGGTTGGATCCTGAGCATGGCCGTGGACCCATCCCTGCCGGGCCTGCTGTGAGCGACCGCAGCCACCGCGACCAAGCCTCGGCGTACCTGTGCCCCAAGGGGGCATGTTTGCGCACACTGCATGCACTGCATGCAGTGTCGCGCGGTTGCACCCTCACCGCTGCGCTGCCTGCCTGCCCAACAGGTCAACAAGTCAATATACGGGCGAGGCCAGTGCCATGATGGCCGGCCCTCGCAGGTATTAACCCTGAACCCACACCCTGTACCCTGTAACCCCTAATCCATTGCAAATCGCTGCTACAGCCCTGCCATTCACCGCAAGCGCAAACGCCCCAGCGCATGTGCATGCCAGGACCGGAAGTGGCGGCAACGTCAACCCCTACAATATCTCACACACCCAACGGCAATCTGAGTACCTGACTCATCACTTCATCAGGCAGCGATTGCTGTGTATGGCCAGAGGTCCCAACAGCAGAGCAGCGAAGCAAAGCAGGTACCCAATAGAAGCGTGAAAAGTTCAAAAGGGCAAGCGCAACCGAAACGTGCCTTGGAGTGCTTGGCTTGACACCATGCGCGGCCTTCCCCGTCACGGCGACACGGGAAACTCATACTTGCCCATACATGGATGTGTTTATTTGAGGACCACTCAGGGGGGACGGCGATGCTGCCGGAGCTCTCTGTGCTCCTCAGGGTCTCAAAAGCGCATTTCTCTGCCATTTTTCCCGCCCTAACCGTAGGATCGGCCAGCGCTTCCGCATCCCCTGCTCCATTGCCGCCAAGCTGGCACCGCTAGTAGCAGCTGCCATGTTTTCAACCCAAAATGCAGCACCCATACGGACCGGCAGCCACGGCATCAACGCGCCTTCTTAGTGTCCCTGGGAAAATGGGACGCGCCATTGGCAGTGCCGAGCGCGTTGCCCTCATAGAACGCCTGCTTCTTGGCCGCGTGGCCACCGCGGCCGCCGTTGCTGTTGCCGCCGTCGCCGTGTGCTGCGCCATGCATGCCGCCGCCGCCGCCGGCATTCGCGGCGGTGCTGCGGCGGTAGGAGGCGCGTTGGAGGCGGTCCGCAAACGTACTGATGAGGACGGTGACCAGCATGAAGGCGGTGGCGCGTACAAGCGCTGCAGGGAGGGAGTGGGAGATGCCGGCCGCCACAAACATGGGCACCGCGATGGCTGACTCCAGGAGCCGCAGCGGCACACCCAGCGGTGCGCTCACCTGCGGCATCACCACATGCACATGTCAACAAGATGCCAACCCACACGAAGAGCGTGTTGCAAAATGGGTGAAATGGCTCATGCTTGCCCCTCACCTCTTGCGCTGTTTAGTACGACAACAGCAACAGCAGCTCAGGCGTTTCGCTGCAAAAGCATGCCACAGTGGCAAACCAGCTCCACCTGCTAGTTTCATGCCTTGCGTCCGCACCTGCTCAAAGACCCCCACGAGGACGCCCTCCGACATGAAGTCTATCCAGTGGTAGCGGACCTGCGGCTGCACCAGCGTGGGGTAGCTCAGCACGCCCGCCACGATGCCGGCGCGGTCCAACACGCGCGCCACCGCGGAGAGCGTCGCGAAGCGCTCGCGGTGGCGTGCCAGCGTGGAGGGAGCGGCAAAGCCCAGGACCTGTCGCCGCCGTCGCGTTGTCGCATGATGCAAAATAAAGTAACCCGGGCATGCAAAACAATGTCAAAAACTGTCAGCGGCCGCTGACTCAGCGCCAAAGGGCTCACACAGGAGTGAGCCAGGATTAAAGCTACTACCGCGGTGGCGTGCGTTGCGCTCACTCGCAGGAGCAAGCAAGCCCAGAGGTCTTTCAGCTTCACGAGGCGACGCTGGGGGCCGCTACTCGCATCCGGCCACTAGCAGTCCCTTGCAAAATCAGTTGCAGTGCCATGAGCCCAGGACGCACCGCGACGAGCAGGCACGAGGACGTCCACAGCAGCGGGAAGACCATAAGGGAGAACAGGTGGCCGCCTGCCCAGTCGCGCACCAGCGCCGTAGTGGTGAAGGTGACGCCCACCAGCGACCAGCGGTGGAAGGCGCGCCAGGTGCCCGCGTTCTTAAACCTGCATGCCGACACGGGGTGCAATGCAGGATGACGGGAAGGCGGGTGGGGCGGGTGAGGCAAACACGGGACGCGGGCAGGGAAAAGAGCCCCAGCATGGCAGCAGATATGGCAGCAACGTGAGGCGAGAAGCGGGGGTGATGCGAACGCCAGGCAGCGCTGCAGAGCGAGTAAGCATCCGTGCACTTGGTCGGTGCAGAAACGGAATTGATGTCACATTGACTGCCCTACGCATTCATTGGGTATTGTACCTATGACAGGGCCCATGACTTACCAGTCACCCTCTCATGCACCAACGTGGCATACTGCCTGCACAATTCCATGCTTACAGAGTTACAGCACACGAGTCACCCTAATATGTTTCTGCGAGTATAAGAGTCAGCTGTCCTCCTATGAGTGCTATATGCCCTCTTCCCATCAAGACGTACCGCATGAAATCCTCCTCTGGCGAGCCAGCCCCTGGGTTCACCCAATGCGCCACGAGGGCCTGCACGCGCCGCACCGCCTGCCATGCCCCGCGCGCTGCACACACCACGCCAGCCCACGCGCGGTTGCGCGCCTGCCGACGCGCCCGCTCCCTCACTACGCGCTCCGCCAACGCGTTGAGCTGCGCGTTGCCGCTGCCCTCAGCGATCCAAGCCGGAGCCGGACCGGCCGCCGTGAGCGCCCAAGCGCCTGCACCTCCCTCCGTAGGTCCTACGACTCGTGCCTGTGGTGATGCCGCTTCCGGTGTGGCGGGAGTATGCTCAACGGTGGTGGTGGTAGCGCCCCGGTTACGGCTAGGGCAGTGCCACAGCTCAGCCGCGCCGGCGTGCTTGGTCAGCACGTGTGCAGCCAGCGTACCGCCGTCCGGCAGCGCCGCCAGCAACTGCAGCGGCGTGATCGCGGATACGGCTGCGTACATGGATGCGTCGTTTGCACCCCGGCTTATGTATATGTCACCCGCTGCCTGGATGCCATCTGCCCGCTCCCCCTCCTGCTCTGGCTGCTGCTGAGGTGGCGGCGGCAGTGCGCTTTCACTGACACTGGTACGGCTGCTGCTCCTGCTGCTGCTGCCAGCAACCTGGTCAGAGGGATGTGTGGGACACGAATGCCATGACACGGGCACGCCTGCCTCCTTCATCCACGCAACGACGCGGTCAACCTGTTAGGCACAGGCGCGACGCAAGGAAGGAATGGGCGCAGCTCCTTAGTGTGCGTTGCTTGATGGTATTGCAGTGTGCGTTGCTTGATGGTACAGCAGTCCCGAACAACCAAAGAAGAGTTGGTCATGCCCATCTGCAAACCGGCAGGAGGGCCTGGCGCACATATCACATATCACGATCGTGACAGGGCCGATGCGTAAATGTGAGCAAGACTGGCTGCATGCAAGCAAACAAAACGGCGAGCATACGCAGAAGGGCTGCATTGCATGGGGCGACTGAAACACCGTCACGCACCATGCCTGGCGACTGCAGCGCGATGGCGGTGTGCAGCAGGGGCAGACCCGAGGACGGCGACACTGCTGTACGCAGGACTGCACCCAGCGAAGGCAGGGCTGCGCCAGCAGGTGCGTCCTGCTCCGAGACCGCCTCCGAAACTGGCACCGTGCAGCGGAGCGAGGCCCAGAGCGCGTCGGCGAATGCGGGCAAGCCTGCAGAGACCGCAAGCGCAAGTAGCGGTGCGGCGCGGCCAAGCAGCATCTGCGCATGCAGCCAGCAGGGCACGTTGGCGTCCTCCTCCGCCGCGTCCTGCTCCTGCTGCTCCTGCTCCTGCTCCTGGCGGGTGCCGTCCCGGGGCATTTTGCTGCTGCTGGTAGCAGCGGCGCCGCGGCGCGCGTTGGCGCCCTGGCGAGCGCAGTACGCGGCGTGCGCAAGCCACAGACCCAGATCGCCCACGAGGCCGCGCACGTCACCGTGGTCCAAGACATCCTCCATGCCCCCCACAGCGCCCGCCCCGGCACCATCCGCCTGCATTGCAAACACGTCTTGCTGCTGCGGCTGGCAATCCCACGGGTCCTGCTGGGGGTCAGCAGGTGACGCGCCGGGGGCCAGGGACGGCGTCAGGGTGGGCAGCGCGGGTCCGAAGTACTGCTCCAGCTCCCGAGACCAGGTTTCGGAGCCAGGGAGCGCCATCACGACCGCCACAGAGCCCACCAGGACGGGCCCCTGCCAGGCCTCCAGGTGCATCAGGCCTGGCGCAAGCGCCACGGCCGCCTCGGGGATGCACACCCTGTGATGACGTCATGGGAGTACCAGATACAAGTGGGTGCATGGTTGAATGGGCGCTTGTGGTGTGCGGAGGAGGGGAGGGGGGGGAAGAGGCGGACGAGGCCAAGTGCGCGTCGCCGCGTCGTACACGTCCTGCTACACGGCCTCCGCTTGTAGGGAGCAGCAATTGGCTGAAACACATAGCAGGCTGAGGAAATGCAACAACCAGGACCGCACCATAATGAAACAGAGCTCAAGCACAGTGCCTCACTCATAAACCGACCCTGTGGCGTACAATGCTTCGCCCCCTGATGGCACCCTCATGACTCATGACACGACAGGTGTGCAGTACGTGCTGCATGCCATCCTCACCTGCCCACAGCACGGACTCGGGGGCTTGCCCCAGCAGCCGAAGTCGTTTCCACGATGAACCCCCAGCGTGCCTCCAACGCAAAATACGATTGCATGGCCAGGTGGCGACTCGGGCCGTTCACCCGCAGCAGGAGCGACACGTCAGACAGCTCAACAGCCGGCTCAACCTCACGAGCTGGTCGGTCAGCCGTGCTATCATCGTCAGGACGCACGTGAGGACGCCACAGGTCGATGCACAGCTCCATTTCGGGGGCGGACCCGATCTGGGTCACAGCGGCATCAGCATGCGCAACGGCGCTACTGGGAGGGCTGGGCGCGATCCACACTAAGGGGGCGTACAGCGTGCATGCGAGCCGCGCGGCCGGCAGCGGCAGCCACAGTGGCGGCAGGGAGCGTGGGGCGGCGGCGGCGCTGCTGTCGATCCTCTCCCAGCGGCCGGACGCGGCGTCCAGGACAAACACGCGGGGCTCCTGGCCAGAGACCTGAAGGCGCAGGGGCAACAAATGCGCCGCAAACGCAGCAGGGACACGGTAAACGGGAGGCCGGCCAGCAAGTCCTTGCGAGTGGTTCAGGGTAGCCATGAGCGGAAACACATCTGTGTATGCATGCAAGGAAACACGGAAGGCAGAGCTGTGCGTGACCGCAACATACTCATGGGATTGCTAATGGAAAACGTGAAATACTCGTGACGGCATTTGTGGCGCGCAAACAGGCACGCAGCTGCACGTTCGCACATACACACACGCACACACCCTGATGCTTGCCTGCATCACCACAGGTTGGTCGGTGATACCCCTGCCGCTGCCGCTGACGCTGTTGGTGGGCCACGTGAGGCACGTGTGAAGGACTGAGTTCGGGTCGAGGTCACACCCCGGCAGCACGTCACACGACCACGGCTCCTCAGATGCGTGAACGAGGTCCAATACAAGATACACCGAACCCCTGCGTGAAGGCAACCAAGGACAGAAACTCAAGTGTGCCATTGGGAGGGAGAGGCTCTTGCGCTGCAGCCGTACAACTGCGGGCGGTGGTGACACCCCTACATACCTGCGCACCGCCGCTCCTGAAACGTGCCAGCCCGGAAATCTGCGTAAGCAAGAGCCGGGAACAAGCAGCTGTGGAAGGAAGCAAGTGGGACATTCAGTGGAAAATTCCTTGCGCCACCCTTCAGATGCGTTCCCAGCCAGACTGTCAGCGCATTCTGCCGTACCTGGCCTCCAAGCCAGCTGAGAGACGCTGCGCGATGTCGCTCGGCAGGTCCTCTGGGCTGATGTGGCCGATGTACAAGTTCACCTGGGCGTGCTGCACCTGGCTGCGGTACACTGGGCGGCGCCGGGGCTTGTGCACCAGCGCACGCTCAATCCGCTCCTGAACAGTGCTGGCAGTGTGCGGTACCTGGTCAAAGTGCGGTACCGCTTGCTTGTGTTTGTCACCAGCAAACCTGTCGGGCGCTCCAGGGTGCAGGATGCGCTCAACAGCAAGCAGCGTGTCGGTGGCCGCGGACATGGTCTCGGGAGAAAGGCCGGCCAGCCACGTCGAAACCGGTTTCTGTTGGTCGAAGGAGGACTCGCCGGTCCCTTGGATGTCCTTCGAGTCAGAAGACGAACTTCCCGACTCCAAGAGCTGCCCATGCTGCTTGCTCTGCTTGACAAGAGAACCTGCAATTGGCGCGTCCGTGCGTGCTCTGGCGCAACGACGTCCCCACAGCAAACGGCCTGCAGGACAAAACAGCCAAAGTCAAAACGGTTCACAGGTCGTACGCTGCATTTCTTGCAATCGTGCAGCACATGCACAGTGGCAAGAAACAGACCACATGTTGATTAGACATCAATACATCATGCTGTGGTCATCCACGTCCACTCACCCGTGCTACGATCCAGCCGCAGGAGTTGCTCCCGAAACGCTACATAACCACTGCGGAGAAGCGCTGCTACCAGAACTTGCAGAACTATAACGCTGCCAGAGAGCTGAAGCAGCTTTGGGTCAACTATGCAGGCTGCGGTTGCTGTGCCAAGAAGCGTTGCCAGGACAGTGAGTAGGGACCAGGGAAGGGGCAGTCTCATGCAGAAGAATTCGATAAAGAGAAGATTAATGCCCTACAGCAGTCAGAGTAACGCAGTCACAAAGTAACGCAGTGCACAAGTGAAGTAACCGTTGGCAGCAGAGCTGTCAGGCAGGCGAACCGGGCACAACACAGGACCCCACCTCAGAGTAAAGGTAGAAGCTCCAGTATGTTGGCGCCCTAAGCTGCAGTGAGTTGTCTGCCAAGAGGAAGCCGAGCAGGGGCAGCGTGGCGCGAGCGAGCCTGAACCAAACTTCGACGGCCATCTGTGTGTCGCGCAACGGTCATAAACATGTGCTTGTGTAAGCAGAGGGCCCCTGCTCAGCAAGCCATTCAACAGCACCCTGCTGCCCAAGCTAAGCGGTTTGGTAACATAGAGCACGCTTACGTGGATGTTGCGTTGGCGCCGGTAAGCTTTGGACAATATCAATACGAAACAGTGGATGAAAGCACTGACCACCATCAGTATGTGCCAGAGCTCAGTAACGACACCGTCCCTCAACAGACCGATATACAGCGTCGGCATGCTGCGGACCGCAAATTCCGCCTGCTGCAGGTAGGTCCCCGTGCATGGATAGCCTGAGCTCAAACGCATAAGAGTTGCGCTGAACGTCGGCCCCAGTAACATCGATGCCTGGTTGCTCTCGCTGCCGCCCGCAGGACATTCCACGATTGAAAACAGCTTCCGTACGTGCAATAGCCCGAAACATAGCACCAGGTACGGCACAGGAAGCTCCGGTTCAGCAACAAAGGGTGCCATAATCCCGTCACGGAGGTCCAAACAGTTTTCGTGCCAAGCTCTGGCCTAACGGCAGTCGGTACCAGTGAAGTGCGACGTATGCATGTCCATACGCATATACCAGCAGCAACAACATTGACAGGCAAAACTCGTGCAGGTAGTGGCAAGCTGTATCAACTGCTTGAGGCACTCTCGAGGCAGGCCAACGTATGCGCTGCAGCATGTGTACTTCACCAAATCCTCTTTGCGGGATTCGTTTCGTTTTGCCTTTCCCGCCAATCCTGCTCTGCTTCATCATATGTCTCTTCATGCTTACTCGGTGTGTTTTCTGCTAGCTGGCACTGTCTCGCCACAGTTGCGTTGAGCCCCAAGCGCACCTCAAGTTCATGTGCCTGCGAGGCCAGACACACCAGCGGAGCCTTCCTCTCGTCGCCACTCAAGGGTATCCGCTCTTGTTTTTCATGATATGCCGGATGCCACTTTAATCTCAGCTTGGGCGCCAACGCGGCGCTGATCCACAGCAGCACTCGTGGTCCAAACTCTATGACGAATACTGAGTCAGCAAAAGCGGAAAAGCGCACGGCTTAAGTACACTGCCAAGCCACTGCACAACTGGTGTAGCATCCTATCAGCGGTAACCTTGACGGTGTTGAAGACACAAGCAACAGACGTGTCTTCGGCTGCTGCATATCAAACTACGGTGACGGGCATGTCAAGTATACACTTACACATTCTTTTGGCGACCTCGGTGTCCGGCTGTGAACCATGCGGGACAGGTGCAGATAGCGGCAAGAATGTGATGCAACAAAGCACGTTATCGTGAGCCAGTATGGCGGCACAGGGCAAGCTGCAAAACTTGTAGCAGGCTCACACGCAACACGAACGAGCTCTACCCTAAACATAACTCAGCAGTGCCCAATAAGTTGTCAATTGCAATCTATGCTTCTCGTCTGAGGATTCTCACACATTCGGTCTCAGCGCGCCAGCCGCGTGGTGCACCTACAGCAACTGGACATGACGCCACCATCCGGCACAGTGTGCTGCGTGCTGCTGTTTGTGCACAGCAAGGCAAACCAGCAGGCGTCAGCAGCAAGGCGGCCAACGCCGTGCGCCTACATGGCCACGAGCCCATGCGGCGCCGACGCCATCGTCTCCGCGGCGCCCGCCGGCGGCGCGACCGCCACCGGTGGCGGCGCCTCGCACGCGTGCTTGGACGACAGGTGCAGCTGCGCGGCGGTGGCCGTCCCCGGCGAGGGGCACACGCCCTCCAGCGCCCTCAGCTTCTCAATCAAGACGTCCGCCACGCGCCCCGCCTCGGCCCCGCCCGACCCGCCGGTGATGATCGCCTCCTCGCCGCCTTCGGCCGCGTCGCCGCCGCCCGCGTCGCGCAGGCCCTTCACGCCGCTGCCTACGGCGGCGAGCAGGCGGTTGGCGGTGGCCATGCGGGACGCCACGTCAGCAAGCTCGTGGCTGGCAGCGAGCGCTGGCGCGCTCCAGTCGGGGCCGCCGAGCACCAGCATGGCCGCGTATGAGTCAGACACGGACGGCAGGCCTTGCTGGTCGCCGCGGCGGCCGTTGAGGGAGGCGAGGGGCACGGTGCTCAGCAGCTGCTGCACCGCCGCGTCGTCGTGCAGGAACTGAAGGACGGCTTTGCCGGCGGTTTCGGGGCCGGCTCCGGAACCGACCGCCGCCGCCGCCCCGCCCGTTGCCGGCGATGTCGACTTGACGTCTGCAGCTGGCTCCTTGCCGGGTGTGGTGCCAGGAGTGCTTGCTGCTGCTGGGATCTTGCTGGTGGGGGAGGGAGTCGCGGGCGCGATGTTGCCGTGTGGGGGCTTGGCGTGGGCCGCGCCAGTAGGGGACGTTACGGCAGCGACGGCGGTTTCGGAGGCCAGGAAAGGCGTGCGGCCCCCCTGGAGCGATGCGATGGTGACGTCGTAGCCCTCGGACACCAGCTTGCAGTACGGCACTGCCAGCTCTGGCAGCCAGGTGTTGGTGTCACCAGCTGTGGCGCAGCAATGCAAATGAGCAACAGCCAAGCCGCACAAGGAATCTGAATAATGCAGGCATTACTGCGTGCTGGGTGAACTCTTAATGGCATGATTCACCCGTTTCTTGATGTGGATGCGTGATCTGTGGCTTTGCCGGCGTAAATCAAGCTGCCAGATCGTGCGCATTGCAATGATTGTGGGCTCTGCAACCTGGCAGGTCCGATTGCAGCGAAGGTGATCATCCATGCATGTAGCATCTGACGCAGCATGGGAATGGACAGACCATGTGGGACTCCGCATCCACATTGCACTGATGATGATTGGTGCGAGCATCGCGATACATGAACAGTGAGTCATTCAGCGCCACAACCCCATTCGCCCACGAAGCTGTTTCTCACGTGTCTGTGCAATCTCATTCCTGCGCACGCTCCCATCATCACGCGCTCAATCACATGAGCCAGTGAAGGCCAAGAAGGCCGGCAGGCCCTTACACCGCGTCGGGAACTTACCCTCAGTGTGCGCAGGGTCGCATGACGCTGTGACGAACAGCACCTGGCCCTTCACCAGCGCGTGACGGACGAGCACGTGGTCGTGCATGATGATGGCTTGGTCGATACTTGATTGGGTACTACGAGAACAGCTTCCTAGGTTGCGATGGTGATGATTACTGCTCAGGTGGACACCTCTTGTGGGTTGAGCTGCAGCAGCTCGCCACAGACAGACAGCAGCAGAAGCAGAAGCAGCGCACGCAGGCAAACGATTCAGCTCAGCATCAGGCAACGAGGGGTGGCAGCAGCCAGCAGTGGCTGGGCTGGGTGCGTGTGGGCCGCAATTGCGGGCACGCGGGTGCAGCGTGGGCATACACAGAGCGCTCTGCTGACAACCTTGCAGAAGTTTAGCAGGGCACAGCACTGTGTAGAGCACTGTGTAGGAGATGGCAAGGCAAGCAGCAGCACGAGCCGCAAGGGCGACAGCGAGCGGTCATCAGGGAGGCATGGCTTTGGGAGCCGTCTGCTGCGCAGCAGATGGCCTGCGCCTCCAAAGCGGTTCAGACAGGCTGACGGGTCTGTTTCGACTGCCAGCATGTGCGGAACGCAGATGCATAGGCAGAGCTGCCCAGCACAGTGTTTGCTGCACGTTGCAGGGCGGGGCACGCGTGGTTGCCTTGCGCGCTGACGGGCCCGCGCACGGGTTGGTTGCTGCGCAATGCGCACACTCACCGGCAGGCAGAGAGGGGCTGCTGGAAGGATGTACGGAATGCGCTCAAGACGGGCTGTTGCTGCTAGCTGTGGGCAAGTCACTATGGGCTCCAACTGGCACGCTTGCGGCAGACAACCTTGCTTTGGGTAAAGCTTGAGTGTTTGGCAGTGTGCTGATAGCATCTGCTGGTCTGGTGTAAGGTTCAACAGGGCCCAAGCATGAACACAAGGGCCGGCAGCAGGCACTTACATCGCCAGCAGAGGTGAACTCGACCCGGTCAGCAACCGCCCGTGGGTCGTTTGTACAGAACCGCACTGCAATATCTGTACTGCACACACCCAACGGCCGTTATGCTGTGATGGCCTTGTAAAGCCATCTGCAAGCCGAAGGCCACCATCATTGATACATGCAGTCGTGGTACGGCGCAGCCGCGCAGATGATTGCACTTCAGGAAGCGAAGCTGAGCAGGCCAGCACTGCTTGCATGCGCAGTTATCTGTTCATTGACTTGACATCACATGGCCACTCAGGCCATGCACGGATGTCTGCGATGCATGCGCGATGTGCTGCAGATGAAGGCGAGGTGATTGTCAGGGACTCAAGGGTGCTGGCTGGCAGCGGATGCCAGGTCTCAGGCTGAAGCGCCCGCCATCATAAAGCGGATCAGATCCCACCGCAACCACGGTTGAACAGCACGCATCTTGAATGGACATCAACCAAGCACGATGTGCTCTGTGTGGCCAGCTTGCATTGCATACGCTACTACAGACCCAGCGCTCGGCAACATTGCCCAGACACGCCAGCATGCAATAAGAAGGCTGGGAAGGGAAACAAATACCCCTTCAGCTGATGGTGCAGGTAGATGATCTTACATACCATAATTAAAGTCATTACTACTGGGGCATCAAGTCCCACGCGCTTTCTGCTGGCCAGCTGCGAAAGCCAACGACTCTGGCCGAACGAAATCACGCGCATCGAGGCACGGCAGGCCGAAGCGGCAGGCGCCATCATCGCTGGCCGCCCGCCCGCCGCTGCCCAGCTCCCCGGCGCGCTGGGGTGGGAGGTCAAGCGCCGCCTGCGACACCTGCGCATCACCGCGATTGCAATGCACCACACCGTCCGCACGCAAGGTTGTTTGGTTGATTGACTGATCGGCCTCACAGGCCATTTAGCGATGGGAGGGTGATGAACATGATTAGCATTCACGCTGAGTAGTCCTGTGCATGGAGTGCGCGTATCGATGACCTTGCACGTGCAGCGGATGCGCGCGCCATTGGCCCACATTCCGTGTGCCGCGTTGACGGCAAACGTTTGAGACGAGATGGCGTCAAGCTGATTGGACGCAGGCAACTTCATTTACCATATGCGCGCGCTTGGAACTCATAAAGTCATGGAGCAACGGCACACATAGCAGAGCGGTGTGTACACTCACCACCACGCCCAGCAGTTTGAAGCGTGTGCCCCTAGCAGGTGTCGGCGCGTTTGTCGCGTCCGGAGAAGACTCGCCCCGAACAGCGCTGGCATCGCCATCACCATCTGCATCCCCTGCATATACAGTTTGCGCCAGTAAACGCAAGAGCACGAATGCCCCGTTTCTGCGCACAACGCCGCTTGCGTGTTCCCGGCAGGGGTCTCGGCACGCATAACCTCACGTGTTTACTCAGGAGGTAACGGGGGGGG
>BDDA01000765.1:17985-42132 GCA_001662385.1 Chlamydomonas asymmetrica
CGCTCAAGCAATACCGGTACACACATAGGCCGTTGCAGTGCAGTGCAGCGCAGCACAGAGTACTGCCTTCCCCGCCTAGCAGACTGACCTCTGTGGCCTCTTCGGCTGCCTCTGGCACGCACCGCCGGCGCCCCGACCGTGTCATTAACCGCCAACACTATCACACCACCGCCAGCGCCACCCGCACCATCGACCCCTGCTGTCAGCGCAGCGCTGCTGCCAAAGAGGCTGCTGAATACGGAGGTGTCCTTTGCAGCCTGGTTGCCGTTTTGCGTCTGATCCAGGTACGCCCGGGTGTCCTTCACAGAGAGGCTGGTGAGCTCCAATAGGCACTCCTCCGACTGGCTCACCTGGCATGCAGTATATACAGTACATGCAGTATACACAGTACATGCAGCTGTGCGCCCACAGTACAAGCCACTACATGCGCTCATCATGCATCACACATTCACACGGCGATATGCAGACTTGCATGAACACACATGTGCTGAACACAATATGAAAGCAGTCAAACAGGCACCTGTAGTCGGTACAATTGAAGCGTTAGCAAAGCTTGCACATGTCAGGAAAGCAAGCCCCCTGGTTTGTGACGCTCACCGCTAGGGACGCTGTCTGCATGCGCAGCTCACACTTGCGCTGCCGCCAGGCGTCCAGCACCACCGGCCGGCAGCTGCACCCGCCCGCGCATGACACACGTGCCGCCCCCATCCCCTGGCACCCTGTCTCAAACACCAGCTGGTGAGATGCACAGCACAAGCCCGGATACCAGCACCAGCCGAGCGGCAACAGGAAGCCGGGACAGTGAGGAGAGCCAACACAGACAGTTCTTATTTCTTAGAGGTGCAACCCTCGAATGAAGATCGTGGATGAAGATTGCGGGACGTGCCCACGCGCATACAGATGCAAGGCCACCAGAACACAAGCTCAAATAAACTTTCTGCCGTATTGGCATGCTGTGCATCGGCACTGGTTGCATGGCATGCGGCTCCTAGACCTCACCTGCACCCTCACTGCAGGTGCACTGGCACGCACGCCGCCAGCGCCGCCGCCATCACCGCCTGCAGCGGTGTTGCCCAGCCCGAGGCCCTCGGCCCGTCGCTTGCCCCGCTGCCGTGGCAGGCTGGAGGAAGCAGTGGTGTTGAGCTGCGAGGGCACGCAACACCCACAGGCAGGACAATGGCGGCCACACGTCACATTTGCGCGTCCGCAGCATGCTTGCAGCGGGCCACGGCTGCGCGGCACATTGCCAAGGACAAGAAGCATGCGTGGAACATCGACTGGGCACAACAAAATGGCGGGCGAGGCAGGTGAGGACCGCAACTCTCAAAAAGGAAGGCGGCACAAGTGGCGTTGTTCTGAAACTTGAAATCATCGCCAACATGTCCTGTGGCAGGTTAGTAGACAACACAACCAGCCCGTCCGCTAATCACGATGTGAGTGGCCACTGCCTGTTAGCCCATCACATGTCAACACGTACACACCTTGATGCGTTGGTGTTCGCTCGCCTGCGTGGCTAGTAGCCCCACCACGCCCCTCCTGCGCGCGCCCTCGTTGGCAAGGCTCCAACCCCCCGCCTCCACCACCAAGCCCGACAAGCTGCAGGCATGCGTGGCACGTGTGTTAGGTGAGATTCCCGTGGGGCCATGCAGTGTACACATGCATGGATTGATAGAGATAACACACAGTGCAGCAAACAGGCTGCCCGCTGTCCTCGCCCATGTCATTAGCATCACGCTCGTTTGATGTGCAGTACGAGTGTGCATACATGTTACCCGAAGGCTTGCGTTGAGTAAAACCTTTCCCAGGTTTCAGCCCCCAGTGCTGTTAACACTTGGAATGGGAGACCTGGGCATGGTGGGCACTAGACCGATCGCTGTGTTGTGGCATCCGATAAACTGCAACTGCGGTTGGTCGATGAATCGGTGATGGGTGGTCGCTTCCTACCATACTTCACCCCACCATGTTCACCTCCGGAATTGCTGGTTTGTACTGGGCTCGTGGCATTACCTGTTCAAGAGGAAGCAGCGGGGCTGGGGGTCATGGTAGTTTCCCTCCCCCACAGGGGGGGGAAGCGGCCGGCTGGCAGTCCGTGCCAACATGTGGGTCATGGCCTGTCAGGCATGTATGGCGTGAAGGGCGCACGTCGGCATGTTAAAGGTCAGGAAGCGACTCGTGTGTTGCGTGATGAAATGATGCGCGACATGCCGGCATGACATGATCACGTATAGACCTGCAGACTCCAGCATCGCAGCATGCATATTCTCGTCATCCCCGGCTGCAGACCATGTAAACAGGTGCAAGTAACCTGCTGGCAGTTGATTGCCTGCGGGCTGCTCAGCAGGCGGGGGGCAGGGTGCAGACCTACCAGCCGCACGCTGTCGTCGCCGGCAGACACTCTAGGGAGGCCGTGCTCGTGTTGCGCGCTCACTCCCAGATGGCCCATCGGACTGTCGTGGTCCGGGTCCGCCTCCACCCTTGTTGCACCGCTGGCCCTGCCACCACTACGGGAGCTTGCGTCCCGTTCCCCGGGTTTGTGCTGTGAGTACCGCTCGGTGTGCCCTGTCAGGCGGTACAGATGCTCCAAGCGGCTGGTGGCCAGATCCTGATGGCGGTAGAGCATTCGATGTATAAATGGAGGCACAGCAGCGCAAACGTGCGATCTTGCTTAACCCAACAGTGAAGTGGCAGGTGTGCTGCACGTTGCTGCAGGATGCGAGTGCATGCGGGTCTTCCTCTGCAGCAGCGTGGCATGCAGTTGATGAGGTACAGAAAGGAGGTTAATGTCAATACATCCTGTGCTTCTATGCATGTACGGTCCTCCATATGCGGCTGAGTCTTAACAGGAATGCCAAAAAGGGTATTGTTGTGGTGTTTTCCCCACTCCCTCACCATCACGAGTGTGACTAGCAGCTCCGCGACGACCTCGTGCCCCCGCCGGCTCAACAGGTGTCGCACGCTGCTGCTGCCGCTGCTGCCGCCACCGACAGCGCTGCGCGAGCTGTCACTGTCGTCCTCACGGCTGCTGCTGCTGGTGCGACCGCTGCTGCGGCCGTCAGCTGCGTCGTCTGCTATACCTATCGCGTCGCTTGCTTCCATCGTATGTCGGCGTTGGTGCCTGGCACCCGCTTTAGTGTTGGATTGTGCTGGCCGTGGTGCAGATGGCATCAACCACAAGTCACTGACCTGCACCAAACATCACGCACGCCCATGACAAACACCCTGGTGACTGATACAGAGTTAGACCCCGTGGATAGACCCTAAGGCCCGAACCCTCCTCCGGACCTTATCACGCACAGCAGTTCCACACCATGTGATTGATGCAATGATGCTAAGATAACAAATCCAGTGACAGTCTGCCTTGAACACAGCACCGTCAAAAGGCGGAGGGTGAGCAGCAAAAGCATGTAATGACGCCGAACTGTATTGCAGCGCGGCACTCACAGGATTGAGGTACAATTCAGGCAAGTGTTGAGAGGGTACGAGATTGTGTCCCACACCATATGTCAGATGTTGCTGTCAAGAAATTTGGGACTCACCTGCAAGTTTGAGCTATCTGCAGCAGCTGCGGCGGTAAGGTTTCCTGTCGCCGCTGCCGCTGTTGCAGCCACTGCGGTCACATACACTGCCGCTTTGAGGCTGATCAGCGGCGTGCTGTAATACGTAGCCAGCTCCAACACATCCCGTTCGGCGTTGCCGTAGTACCTAAGGACACGGGAAACCCCCATGGCATAGAAGCCTGATAAGGGGTAGGTCAATATTCAAGCCTGGGCCACCGTTCTGGGCGCCAATGGTACGTGGCAGTTACTGGGCTTGCTGCAAGTCACAATGCACAGGCCTTGCCTGTTGCTAAGGCTCACAATGACGTAGTATGGTCAATCGTACCGCCTGCAGCAAGTCACCGTCCGGCCCACGCAGCACAGCATGTGCACTGCATGTGTACTCTGTACTGCACTGCAAATTGGTAATGCGCACGGATAGCATGTGCATGTGACTTGGTGACTCAGCACTGACCTGCCAGGCTCCATTGCGGATTCATGCGGCGGCTGGTCACCGCCGGTCCCTCCTGGAGCGGTGGCCGCGGGGTGCCACACGTACATGCTGAGGACAATGATGGCAGGATGCTTAGGCTGGTTCAGCAGCCTGCGCCAACAGCGGGTATGGGCGAACGCGTCGGGCAGTGATCTAGATGACCACTCACCACTCCTTTCGGATGCAGCTGCACCAGGCAGTTTGCATGATCACGGTATCGGTAGCAGGACGACGCAGCACATTGGGAGACACAAACTTCGCAACACCATGCCAAGGCTGCAGGGTTTAGAGTTCAGGGCTCAGGGTGATCCAGGTTCAGGATTATAGTTTGAGTGCGAGCATCGGGTTTGATATTCGATGCTCAGAGTTGGGGCGAGCCAAGGGGGAGCGGTATGTGTCCAGGGTCAAGGTTGGTACCAGAGGGGGGTGTTGTGGGGCCCCTCACCTGCGGATGAGGCGCTCATATGCTCTGCGCTCCACGCTCTGCCCAGACGTGGGTGCCGGCAGACAGCAGTGCGACAGCGACAGGAGGCAGCAGGAGCGCATCATGCATGGACGGTCAGCGTGCAGCCTGCAGTGGGGTGTGGGCGTGTGAATGGAGCGCTGATGCGGCGGTGCATAGTGCACCTGCCCTGGGCACCAGTCAAGCGCGCATGATGCAAGCGCCCACCACGTGCGTCAGCCACTGGTGGCTGGCTCGCTGGCTGGCCAAGTGTAAGCAACAACAAGCATTTTTGACACTTAGCGAGCGCAGAAACCATGTAGCCATGCAGGTGTAGGTAGAAGGTAAACTCAATGTGAGTGGTTTCGGGGCCTTAAGATGCTCAATGTTCATTTTCCTGACCCAAGACCACTCACAGCTGGACAAGAGACAGACCTATCAGCCAGCACAAATGTGCAGTACAGTCAGGTCACAGCAGTTTGTTTTTGCAGTACAGGCTGACCTGGTACAGGGCATCAGGGGCGGGCGGGTCGGTTGCACCGACCTCCACCAGCACCATGTCCAGCGCGTGCAGCGGGAGGTGCTCCTCAAGGCAGGCATCGTAGTAGGTGGCAGGCAGCACGCCTGACGGGGGCAGCCGTGAGGGTGGTGGCCGTGACAATCACGTAAACGTGTGCGTGTGTGTGTTGAGAGCCAGGCCGTGTGAATAGAGACTGCAGCTGACGATGCGTGCGTGGAGGTATGTGGAAGGGAAAATGCAGGCTGGCAACAACGCCTCAGCACATGCCTTCCATACGCACCCAACGAGCATGGAGCAGGACAGCAGAACAGCAGATGCAGGCAGTGCGTAGGTGTGTGAGAGCTGTGCAACTGGAGTGGAAGCTGGCAGCTGCACACACCGTAATGACACCCGCGGCCGTGGCTCACCCGAGACGGCCGCGTTGTGGAGGGCATGGTGGTGGCCGTTGTGAACCGGGAAGGCACCCTGCATTCCACAGGATTGTTCGCACAGCGGCTGTGAACAGTCCCTTTGGCAGGGCAGGGCGCCGCAGCGCACTGACACGACAGCGCCTGCATAGCGCTGGCACAATAACGGCACAGGCTGTGCACCTCCGTGTACAGGCATTCTCACAGCAAGGCTCAGCACTCAAGCAACGCACCTCCAGCCACTTGTAGAACATTTTTGCGTACGTTTTGTGGCCACCGCCGACACCTTGTCCCGCAGAGATTGCGCCCCCAATCACGCCCACCTGGATGGCTTGTCCTAAGGAATGCAATAAAAAGGCGCGCAGTCGATACACTGATGTACACTGATGTGAGAACAGGAAAGGACATAAAATTGCTGCACGTTGCTTGGTCTCGGAGCAAAAAGCCCCGTTTGCACTCCCCGCTTACACTACCACCAAAACCCAGGACGCTGGCGAGGTTGCTGTGAATTTGCACAGTGTGTGTCGGAGAAACAGTTCCTGACAGGCGGTCCCACCTGCCATCAGCTTACTGATGACCAGCCGCAGGCGTGCTGCGTGCCCGACATATGCCAAGCCCGCTAGGCGCTCCGCAAGAGATACAGTGAAATGGGTGGGCTGCTGAAGGTAGAAGAACGCGGGCAGGTTCTGGTTGGTCTGCGCTAGCTCCCGCAGGAACGTGGCAGCGACGTGATGGGGACTGGTTCCTGGTTCCTGCTCCAGAAACGTTTCGCCTGCTGCTGACGCGACCTTTTCCTCGCCTGAGAGGCAGAAGAAGACGCACGACAAGGCGTGTACAATTTTGTAGGCTAACTTACTTCCTGCGCTGCGTCGATGTGGTAACCAAAACGCAAGCGCCAGTTCAACATGGATCGAGGGCCACTCACGGAAGTGGCCTGCAACGGACACATTCTTATAGCGCTGCAGAGTATCAAACCGAGTAGCCCCCTCACCTGCCACAGTCTGTGATGGAAGCAAGCTATGCTGAGCTACTCTGCTGACCGTGACCAACACGCCCGCTGCCAACACGGCACCCACAGCTCCAAGCACCGCCCCTACCGCTACCAACATCCATGCTGGCAGTCTGTTCATCCATGAGGTACGCATGCGAGCTGTGCAGCTCTTGCTCCAGCTCAGCTGCTTGTCAATGCTTGCTGGGAGCTCCTCTCTAAACGGGAGCACGCCCTGACTCCTGCCATGGCACCTCCGACAGGTCTATTTCAAGCGCTACAGGCTCTGTATACAAGCTGAAAAGCTCATGAAGCTGCTGACAGAAACACTGCTGTGCAAGCACGCAACCGCTGCGGCCAGACCGCTCGTGCCCACGGAATTGAGACTTGGAGCTTTACCAGTTCAGCACTGCGTATCGGATATGATGCAAGATCGCAACCTGCATGCAGCGAACGTGCATGCATGTATAATAATTGTGTTGGGCTGTTGGCCTCACAGGACTGCCGTGGTTGGATACACCGAACCAAAAGGATTGGCAGGCCTGGCCCATCAACACATGCCCAAGATTGCTCCATGCGCTTGACAGGCCTTGTACCATATCAGGGCATAACTACACCCGAGCGCCTCTGGGGCGCCGCTGTTGACTTACAGTACCTGAACGCGTTTCATGAAAGCTTAAAAACTAATGCACATGGCTGCGATCCACCAACCGTCAACACTGCATGGCTTGTGCTCATGACGCGTATTCGCCCGCATAAAAGTCCCGTTGCCTGATAACCGTCGCTTCCCTGTTGGCCTCCTACCACACAAAACACCGGCGGGGGGTGTTTCATAATAATCAGGGAGCGCAGTCATATCCTTCATCACCCGTCGGAATCGGATGCCCCATCAGCTCTGCCGGGAGCGCCTGCGCCATAAGGCTTGTCCAACCCCTGCGCAATCGCGCGCTTGCACGCGTGCCACATCTGCGTCTTGGCCTCCTTGCTCTGCGCCGTGATGGAGAAGGCCACGCCACGCGGCCACCACAACGGCCGCTCGTCCTCCCGCCACATCTGCAACACCAACACACACACACACGCACACGCACACGTGATTGTTGCACGACGCTATGCATCTTACTGACTAACATGGCGTCCCCAAATTTGAACCATGGCGCCACATCATTGCACGGTTGCTGCTAGGCTTGCACTACAGTGTGCCACAATGGCAAGTGCATCGGTGCAGCGTTACTGTACGGCCAGGGCGGAGGCTCGGACCGCTCTGTCTTGACGCCGCGCCATACACACCGCAGCATTCTGTGTGTTGCTCTGGAACAAACCAAACAAACTTGCGCAGGTGTTCGTGTTGCTGCTGTGCGCCCGACGCGTGCGTGCATGGCAAGAGCGGGGCGGGGAGCGCAATAACGCACCATCCTAGCGAAAGGCGGCTTTTGGCGGGACATCCGGGCTGCGTTGACCAGCTGAAGCGTCATGTCCTTGACCTCTGCAGTGATGTCTGCCACCTTGGCGGGCGGAGCCGCGTCATCCACCTCCGCTGCGTGGTCGGGGTCGTCGTCAAACAGGCTGCCCAGGCCGTCCCCGGCGGCGGCAGCGGCGGCTGTGGCTGCGGCGGCGCGCTTGGCGGCGGCGCTGCGGGGAGCGGTCGTGGTGGTCGTGGTACGTACGTTGCCTGCCTTGCCTGCTGGCACGGTGGCAAACAGGTGGTGGTGGTGGTGGTGAGGTGGGACATGCGTATGACAGGAGTGGGCATGTAACGCACGCTGCCCGCCCAGGCACCTCGCCATCGTCAGGTGCAGTTTCTAAACTCACGCGTCCGGATACTGCACGGCCCCAGCGAAGCCATGCTGGTGGTCCACAATGCAGTGCAATTAAAATCCGCCCTCTGAAGGGAGCCCTCGGCCTCGAGCTGGCAGGACAAGCGTAGACAGTGGACAGCCTCATTAAAGCCGCGCAGCATGGGGCAGAGCTGGGCTGACACACACGCACATGAGCACACGCACACACACCTTTCTTGCCCAACTTCTTCCCAGCGGCCGGTGCAGTCGCCGGCACGGCGTCCGGGCGGCGGGGCGCAAACACGTCATCCAGGTCCTCATCGTTGAACGCATACGGGTCCTGCAACCCCGGGGGCCCGAGTGGCGACAATACCATAGCGGGTCGGAAAACTCGGATGAAAGGCACAGCGACAGCCATTTGGCCCACCTCACTCGCACACTGGCGGCAAGCACCGCCCTTACGCAGGTGCTGTAACAAGTGAGGGATCACGCCGGGCTGCATGCATCTCTGCAAACATCCTGGACTGATGCACCAGCAGGCAAATGCACAAGCACGATGAGCCTATGAGCCATGCGTCCCGTGCATAAGCGGTTCCGGCCATTGGTTGTTCTTGCATGGTTCACGAGGGGCACACGGATGTGATGAAACGCTTGCATCAGCTGTACTGCATGCATGCCAAATGGGCCCTGCATGCGCATGCACAGCGGTGCTCACCGGCTCTGGCAGGAAGTCGTCATCCTCCCGCTGCGCGGCCCCTTGCTTCCCACCAGCCGCGTCCCGGGCCTTGCCGCCGCCGCCGCCAGCGCCGTGCCCTGCCAGTCTCGCCTCCTCCTGCTGCCGCACATCCTCGGGCAGAATCTGGCTGAGAAGCGCTCCAAAATCAAACCCGCCTGCACCGAAACCACCGCCACCGAGAGCCTCGTGATCATCGTCATCGTTGTCGCCGCCGCCCTCCTCTTCCTCACCGCTGGCCTCCCCCTCACTGACGTTGCCGTCATCGTGGCGTGTTCGGTCGGCAGCCTTTGCCGGCGCTGGCTTCCCCGCGTCGCGATCGCCATGCGGAGCCGCGTTGGCAGCTGCGGCACCGCCGCCGCCGCCGCCCTTGCCATCCTCAGCCTCAGCGTCGTCGCCATCATCACTGCCGCTGCCGCTGTCGCTGCTGCCGTCACTGCTGTGCGGTCTTGCGTCCTTGCCACCAGCCTTGACATCCTCGTGGGCTGCAGCACCACCGCCAGCACCATTGGGGCGCACACCACCGGAGGACTCCGATGACTCATCCGATGACTCATCTGACGACGCTGAGTCAGACGATGCTGAGTCAGCGGCAGACGACGGCGGCGACTCGGAGCCTCCAGGAGCAGCAGTGGGAGGTGGAGCGGGGCCGTGCAGCAAATTGTCGTCCACCTTGCCACGCTCGTTGCCTGCCACCTTCACCGCTGCAGGCTGCTTTTTGTCCTTAACACCACCCGCATCTGTGTCGCCGCTGTCACTCTCACCATCTTCGTCCGCGCTGCTGCCGCTGCTGCCGCTGCCGCCGCTGCTGCTGCTGCTGCCCTCGCTGCCTGAGCTGGACTCACTGCCGCTCGGCTCCGCCTCCGCTGCCAGCTTGCCCTTGGCCTGCTTTACCTCATCGGCATTGCTGCGAGCCGGCTTAGGGTCGGCTTTAGCTGCGGCTCCGTCAGTGTGAGGCACGGGGCCACCTGGTGCCGCACGCTGAGTTGCGGCCACAGGCGGTTTCTCCGCTTCAGCAGCACCTGCGACCGCGTTGTCTTTCGTGCCGGCCACCTTGCCAGCGGCCACCGCACGAGCACCATCAGCTGCAGCAGGGTCAGCAGCCGCACTGGCAGCGGCTTGCTTCTGCTTAGCCTGGTTTGCTGGGATGGCGGCACCGGCATCTTCGTGCGGGCGCTGCTGGGTGGCATGCTTACCGAGGAGAACACCCTCATCAGCATCGTCGGCGCTGCCGCCCTCACTGCTGCTGTCTTCATCACCGCTGCCGCTGCTGCTGCTATCGCTCTTGTCATCGTCACCACTGCTGCTGCTGCTGCTGCTGCCGCTGTCGCTTTCCGGAGGCTGCTGTTGCTTGCCGGGCGCAGGCGCGTTACGCTCGCGAGCCCCGGCGGCCTCAGCGGCCTGGCTGGCATGAGCAGCAGCAGCGGTATCAACGGCGGGCGCGTTGGCATCGTCCACCGCGCCAGCAGTGGCTGCTGCAGCGGGCGCCTGCTTGCCCGCCTCTGCCACTGTGCTGGCCTTGCGCAGTGCCGGTTCCGGTTCCGGTTCTGGTTCCAGAGCAGGGTCAGGTCGCCCGCGCGAAAGCACCTGCTTGCCCTTCGCACTGCCCGGTTGCGCCGCTGCGGCAGCGGTATCCACGCCCTCTGCCTGCAACGGCAACTTGGGCAGGTTCTCCGCCCCGTGCTGCTGCTGCTGCTGCTGCTGGGCGGGAGCCGGGGCCACACTACTGGGAGGCTGGGTGAGGTCGCTATCCTCATCATCATCATCACCGCTGCCAGAGCCGTCCTGGCCGCCGCCAGTGGCAGCCTCCCCACCGTGGTCGCCAACCGCGGGCGCAGCCGCAGCGGCGCCTTGGGTTGCTGCAAAGGCATCAGCGCCGGCACCGGTGGAAGCGTTTCCGCCCTCAGCCGCGGCGCTGAGCGCTACAGGGTGGCCTGCCTGCTGCTGCTGCTGCTGCTGCGGCGGCGGCGGCGGCGGCGGCCGAGACTGTGGTTGCTCTGCGTCATCCCCACTGCCTGCGCTGGTGTCGTCCTCGTGCCCCAACCTTACCCTGCTGGGTAGCGCGTCGCCGTCCTTGTGCTTGGCCTTGCCTTTGTTAGCCTTGGCAGCGGCCGGCGCGTCCTTTGCTGCTGTGGCGCCCTTGCTGGCGGGTGCAGGCACCTGCAGTGAAGCGGAAGCCAAGCCAAGGACATATGGCAACCGGTCACTGTCAGGAGGCGAGAAAGGCGTGAAGATGCGCAGTGACTGTGCCGGGGCACGCAGGCAAGTTGAGCGGGGAAAGGTTGCGGTATGATGTACAGGTGGAGCACATTCAGACGCATTGCATGGGCCAAGTAGTGATGCTTGCGTGTGCATAAGCCTTGGTCGATGACAAGGATTTGGTTCCAACCCCTACTGGCAGTATCTGCACTCAGTGATGACTGCTATGTCCACCACAGCTCGGGTTCAACCCTTGTTGCTGCCTCATGGAAGGTCTGCAAATGCAGGCTCTCAATGCTGAGCTCCTGTTGTCCACCCACGCGCTCTGGAGTTTCAGCTGACCCCGAATGTATATGCTAAATACATGCCCGCGCGGGACAAACTGTATCTGCATGCAGTGCGTAATTGTGGCGCTTGCTGTAGTGCACGTTTCCTGATGCGTACATGCATAACCAACGAGCGACACGACAAATCGCGCAGTGCGGTGTGTGTGCCCATGCGTTATACTTGAGGTTGCCTGGCACAGTGAGTGGATGTTTCTGGAAGGGCAGCTGGGCGCTGGTGGTTGTTGGGTTTTGCTAACCGAGGATACTGTTTGCGTGCTTGCAGGACCAAGACCAATGCAAGTCTGATGCAAGGGACACAACCTAGCCTAGCGCTGCTGTGTTTGTTGGTGAGTGGCTAGTTAGCAGCAAGCAGGTTACACAGTGGGCTTGCACAACAAACCTAAAGCGCTGCACTTCAGCACGCAATCAAGCACAACCATGTCAATCATGCTTGTCAATTGTACACTACATTATACTGGTGATGCCCTGGATTCTGCCCTCTCCGAAACAAGCTTATGGGATGCCTGATGCCCCAGCACTCCTGGGCCATGCGCACAGATGAGTATCGCAACATGCGCGAGGAGGACTCCCCACCACGTGTCAGAACTTCCACCATGTGGAGCACGTCATTAACAAACAAACAAACAACAACCATCAGGCCGCCATAAGGCCACCATCAGGCTACATCATATGCATGGACACAGGTACAGTGATGCTGTTCGGCAACCGCAGGATCCCTCATCCGGGGCCATCCCACGCTTCTAACTCTTTCAACGCAACGCACAACACTGCGAACGGCCGCACTGGCCTCGTGCACATGCCACCATTGCAACACAGCACACAACATCAGCATGCAGCTGGTGAGCGACTGAACGCCAAGCAAGCCAAGAACATCTAATAACTTAGTCACTTCAGCTGCTGTCGGCCACTGACTGTAGGGAGTGCGCACGCGGCGACGTGCCATAGCGCGTCCAAGATCATGTCAGGCTATGTACGGAATCCACCCATCTCAGCCTGGCTCTGACTACCAAGGCAAAAGAGACCATAAGGGCACCTACCAATCTGGTATGCTATGTTGCATGCGGTACGATGCCAAACGCAAGGTGTCGATCACGAACGGGGTTTGGGCATCGACATGATGCTTTGCCTTGTCTGCCTGCATAGGCATGGTCGCAATCCCCTGCTGCTCCGTCACAAACTTGGAATGGATTATCTGTTCCTGATGGCTCGCCTGGTAGTGCCTGGCAGTCAACGTTATTCAGCTGTTGGGTCGTGACAATTCAAAATTGGCGCTTACTGACGCACGCTCAACCATAGCTGCTACAACGAAGGGACGGGTAATGCCTACGCCAACACAGGAGGGGCCTGATCGAATAAGTAATGTAAAATCAATCAATCATGAGGGCTCGCGCCATCGGGCGTGTTGCCCCGCCAGGCGCTTATGACACCCGCCGCCGCCAAGCTGTTGAACGAGACGCTGTCAGGGGTGCCATGACGCATCGCACGACGCACGCGGGAGAGGGCGCCGGCCCGTGGAGGCCTGGCCGTCGTCGGATTCGCAGCCGCTTCGGCAAGCGCGCCTCCAGTGGCTGCTGCAGGCATGGCGGCGCCAGGTGCAGCAGCGGGTGGCGCTTCGGCACGCGTGCCTTCTGCCCGTGCATGCGCCAGGCGGGCGGACCTGCGCAGCCCTCCCTGCGGCTGAGCAGCCTGAGCCTCTACCACCAGTGGTGCAGCCGGCGATTGCAACATCGCAGCGGAAAGTAGCGCTGCTTGCAACGCTGCCTCCCCCGGCGCGCCTGGCATGGCAACAGCAGCAGCAGCAGCAGCAGCAGCTGCCTGCTGCCGTGCCGTGTCGCCGCCATGCCCCTGCAGGTCGCCCACAGACCCCTCTGCTGCTCCTGGCACTGCTGCCTGCTGCATCACGGCCAGCATGTGAGGGATCAGCCGCGGCTGTGGTGCCTGCTCCGTGCCGTGCGCTGCTGCACGTGCGGGCGGCTGGCCCGAGCCCGCAACGTCCGGCGGCATCAGCAGCGCCCTACCCGCAGACCTCAGCGTCAGGCGGCGAGGGGAGATATCCGCATGACCTGCCGCCTGCGCTGGCCTGCCGCTGCCACCCCGTGCATCCGCAATTACATTCGGATCCGCCGCCGCTGCTGCTGCCGCTTCTGCCGCAGCGCGATCACGCACAGAGCGCGGCATTGCAGGCGGAACGTGACCATCGCAATGAAGCTCCGGAGGAGGGACGGGGGCAAGCCTCGAGGCAGGCATTGCAGCTGATGCCTTTGCCTTTGCCGCCGGCAGCAGCGGCAGGCCGGCAGCGCCCCTCACCGCCGGGGCTTGTGTGGGCCATGCTGTGTCCACAACCCATGGCTTTGGGCCCGCTGGCGCTCCCATCGCCCCTGCTGCCGCCAGTGCTGCGGCTGCGGTCGCTGTGCGGGCGGCTAGGGCACGCGGGCCACGCGGACGGGCGGCTTGCGAACGCACCCCAACTGCATCGGCCGCTGCAAATGCTCCTGGCAGCAGGTGCGCGTGAGCTTCCGCCTGCAGCAGCGGTAGCGCCCGCGCCGCAGACGCGCCTTGCCTCGCAGCCAACCTGCTAGAGGACAGCAGCGTCTCTGCTTGCGGCGAGGAGAACCCAGTCACGCGTGGCGGGCTGATAGGCGGCACCGCCAATGCAGCCGCACCGTGGGCCACTCCTGCGCCAGGCGCGCCTGCCACTGCCGTGGCTGTGCCATGCGTTGAGGCGCTTGGCGCTGCCGCCATTGCCGTTGCTGGCCCTGGGGGGCTGCCGAGAAGGCCAGCTGCACGCACGCCCGCATGGGCGGCGACAACGGCAGCTACCGCACCCGCGGCGCCCCCGACATCGGCGTCAGGGACCGGAGCGGTGCACCCAGCGGCGCCGTTGGGCTGTGGTGCACCGCACTTCTCGGCTTTTACGGGCTGGGCGGCCACCACGCCTTCCGCCGGTGCTGCTGCCAACGGCTTGGAGTTCCCTGCAGCAGATGCAACTGCTGCAGCCGGGCTTGCGTCTGCAGCTGCAGCTGCAGCTGCAGCTGGGGTAGCAGCTGCAGGTGCGCCCCGTATCACCCTGCGGCCCCTACTCAAACTCCTGCCAGCTGAGGCGTGTGTGGTGGCATCCAAAGGCTCGGCATCTCCGTTGCACTGCTGGCTGTGAGGAATGTCAATGGGTGCGGCCATGGGTCCTTGGATAGGGGCAGGCTGGCATTCGCCCCTTTGCACACCCTCAGCTGCATCCGCAGCAGCAGCTGCTGCAGACGGCGCCGCAGCTGCTGCTGCTGGCACATCCGGTGGTAGAGGCTCAGCCTTGGGGGTTGCAGCATGCTGCGGTGCATCTGCCACCGCTGCAGGGGCGGCAGCAGTAGCAGCCCCAGCAGCCCCAGCTGCAGCATCTGTGTAGCCGTCGGTAGTCTCAAAGAGGTTGACGCACGCGGTTTGCGGCTGGATGAACTTCGGCCGGCGGCGTTTTGACCCGGGATGCACGCCCTCAGATGCACCGCAGATGTCGGTCACGGCGGGCTCAAGCAGTGGATCCACTGCCTCTGCCTCTGCTGCTGCTGCCTCTGCAGCGGCGCGTGCGTCGCCGCGCTGTTCAGGCTGTGCAGGATGCAGCAGCGGCGCCTGCAAGCCTCTGGCAATGCTTCCCGCCGCAGGTCGCCGAGCCGCAGCCGCAGCCGCGGCAGCACCAGCGGCAACCACCCCGACATACTCTTGCATGGCCGCACGTGCCGGTGCAGCTGGCGGCAGAGGTACCGGCAGAGGCAGTACTGGTACTGGCAGTGCTGCAAGGGCTGCACCCGCGCCGTCAGCGCCCATGTCTCGAGCATGACCCACATCACACGACGCAGCGGTGCCGCGCTGGGAAGTTTGGCCAGCTTTGCCCGATTGCTTTACGTTTTGGGGCGCCCTGGCTGCCTCTGCCTCTGCTGCCACTGCTGCGGCGGGGGAGGCTACGACACCCTCAACTGCGGGGCCAGCGGCTGATGCTGCGTGTGTTTTAGGAAGCTCTTTGGCCTGGGGGGAGGGGTCGGCAGGGCAGGCGGGGCAGGGAGGGGGCACGCACACCTGAGGTGGTTTTGGGGTGGGGGTGGTGCGTGCACGGCCGTCCCGGGCCTCTCATGTGCCTTGCAGCGGTGCACCTGCCCAGATGCATTGTGCGATTCGCGGTGCCCTGCCCTGCTTGACCGCTCCCTGCTGCTTTCCCTGCCGACCCCTCAAAAGGAAAGTGCCTTTCAGGCAAGTTTGCTGGCCAAGCTCCTGAAGCACCTAATGTCGAAGGCGCAGGCTGTTTTGGCACCAGAGCAGCTCGTGGGCTGATGTGGACAGTCAGAGTCAAAGCTGTCACGAGCCGTGGCACGTACTGCTAATCCTCTCACCATACGCAGCGATAGTGAACGATCGAGGCTAACAAGTGACCATGCAGGGTGTAGCACGAGTGGATGCCGCCCTGTCACAAAGTATGCAGCTTGTGCCGCAGGCCAGTAGCTGAACATGTTCAAGTCATGCACCTTTAATGCCATTCCAGGTGTTGCTCTTGGTTCCTTCACACCCGGACCTACCTGTGGCTCGTGCTGCTGAGGCGCGTCAGCCGCTACAGGCGCAGCAGCGTCCGCAGGCTGTTCAGCGCCCGCTGCCGTCCCTGCTGCTGCACCATCATCAGCCTGCTTGTCGAGCCCGTCCTCAACACCCTCTCCCCCTTGAGCAGGCGGCTGTGATGCGTCAGCAGCAGCGTCAAGGCCCGGGCCTGCGACAGCTCCCTCCTGCACCAGCCGCTTGCCGCGTTTGCTTCCCTTGGCTGGCTTCGGTTCCGACGCCGCCGCTGCAGCCACGGCCACAGCAACCGGACTGCCAGCAGAGGCGGCCTTCTTGGCAGGCCCAGCCGATGCGGGCGGCGGGTGTGCAGCGGCGGCGCGAGCGCGATCAGCACCGTGCGAAACGGTGTGTTTCTGAGCCAGCTGTCGGACCGACGCGGCCACTTCAGCGATTACGTCGTGGTGCGACGCGTCAGAGTCCTCGCCCCCGCCTGCGCCATCCGCATGATCGTTGTCGCCCACAGCGGCCAGGTTGCGTGCCGCGATGAGGGCGTGCTGCACTGCGGGCGACGGGGTGTCATCCACCGCCGCTGCTGCTGCTGCTGCCGGCGCTACGGCAACCGCTGCCGGCGGCTGGGCCTTGGGCTGGCGCGCGCTCTTGGTCGGCTTGGGAGATGCGGGCTCGGCGGCTGGCACGGCGGCCACTGCGGCCGGAGCAGCCTCTACGCTGGCGGCCGCCTTGCCTTTGGCTTTGCTCGTGGCCTTCTTGTCCTGCCGCGCTGCAGCTGCCTGCCTGTTGGCATCGCCCGCGCCCGCAACCTCCGCCTTAGCCTTGGCCGTGGCGCGAGCGCCCAGATCGGGCTGTTGTAGCGCTTGCTCGCCCCCGTCCAACTTCTTGCCCTTCGCCTTGCTGGTGGAGGGCGGTGGAGGCGACGACGAGGACGATGAGTCATCGCTGGATGAGCCATCATCGCTGCTATCATCGCTGCTATCCGAGGAGGACGAGGAGGAGGACGAGGACGAGTCATCGTCTGACGAGGAGGAGGAGGAGGAGGATTCTGCTTTCTTCATGGCCCGGCCCTTGCCCTTGCCTGTGCTGCCGGGCTTGGCCACCGCATGCTGGCTGCTTGCCTTGCCACGGCCCGCCTTGGGCGACAGGGGTGGTGCGTCGGCATCGCCCTCGGTCGCGGCCGCAGCTGCGCCCGGTGCAGCGCTCCGCTTTGCACGCGCCGCCGCAGCGTCGGCCTTAGCGGCCGCCTTGCCGGCAGCGGCGGGCGCAGCGACAGGCGCATCCTGCTGAGCGTGCTGCGCCTCGCCAGCGGCCTCGGCGGCGTGCGGCACCGCCAGCGGGTGCCACTCGGCCCGGCCGCCAGACACAGGCTGGCGGATGAGTCCCGCCCTCTCCAGCGCCTTGCCAAGCGGCTCACCGACCAGGTCGTCAGGACCCTGTGGTGCGCACCGTGCGATAAGCAAACGACAACAACACAGGTTAGATTCTCCGATTCCGATGAAACAACGCTGCCAGCCAGTCCTCCCGCCATGCGCATTCCATCACACAAGGCGGTGGTCACAGAAGGGGCGCCTGCTCCTCAAGCCTGCTCCTCAAGCACTACCGATGCATCGAGGCGGCTGCCCGCAACACTAGGAGCAGTTTGTTCAGAACGGCTGCGCGTGTGTACCCCACCCCTGCCTGCCTGGAGAGCTACGCTTGCTGTGGGAGACGAGATGCAGACATGCAGCATAGATGCTGGGCAACCACTCAGATGCAGGTGCTGGCTCACCGTGTGTGCCCGGAAGGAGGTCTTCCAGTTCTTGTGGGACCCGCGCCCGCAATGGGCCTCAAACTGCGGCATTTTGAACTGCTGCCTGCACACTCATGCGGACAGCAGCGGCAAGCACGCCGAGGCACAGGATTGTCCATTTGTCAGGCTTGGGGTGGTGCCCATGGACACGCACATTGCTCCACCACATACTCAAACTCAGTCATCCACGTCAACCAAGTGGGAAGGCAAGTCCACCAGAAGGCTGGTGCGCACGAAACCCAGTGTGCAAGACCACAGTCACAGGCATCTGTGCTTTGGCGCAGACACACCCAGGACGCAATCGTGCGCAGGCTGCCGCCACCCACTTGGATGTTGCGCACGAGGTGCAGCCGCAGAAGGCCACCTGCTGGCCGAGGTGCAGCACGCCGCCCATGTCCATGCACGTGATGAGCACCTGCGGATGACACGGATTAAAAGCAGCACAACGTAGTTTTCGTTGTTACTGTTATTTATGCTCGGCCAGCCAGCCAGAGGCCTAAGGCAGTAGTGTTGGTAGCAGTGCTGGCAGGAGGCAGTTTGGCCATTTTCCAGTGTGACGCCACATGCTAGGCAGTGGTACACACCATCATACATAGGATCAAGGCACCGCCGCCTTCATTCATCCTGGCCGTTATCAATCATCATGACTGGAACCTGACTAAACAGGGCCATGCTGACAAAAAGCACAATTGGCCAAATGAACGCGTACTCAGCTCACCAGCATGGGTTGACCGGCAATCACCGCGCGTCGGTCTGCCTTTGGCTGCGCGTCACGCGCGCGCACCGCAGCCCCCATGGCCTCGGAGCTCACTGGCTTGGCCCTGCGCTGGGGGCCGGTGCCGCCGGCACCAGTGCCAGGCGTGGCAGCTGCTCCACCGGCAGCAGTGCCGCCTGCACCAGCGGGTGCGTCCACGGGCGGCGCAGCCACAGCAGGAGCCTCCGCAGGGGCAGCAACAATCGGCCCGGGCTGCCCTGCTGCAGGAGCCGAGGCAGCAGCGGCGGCACGGCGCGCCCGTTTGCTGGCTGGAGCGCCGCCGTCCGCGTCAGCACCTGGTGGTGGTGGTGCGGTTGTCACGTCCGCTGGAGCGGCGGCAGCTGCAGTGTCCGCGGCCCGCTTGGCTTTCTTGCCCTTAGCCTTGCCTGGAATGGCCTCCGCATTCTCAGCACGTGCGTCAGCAGGCACAGGCGCGGCGGGGCCCGCAGCTCTAGGCGCTGCCGCTGGCATGCCGGTCTCCATGGCAGGTGCATCGTTGTTGGCAGCACCAGCCACGCCTGCTGTGCCATCACCGGCAGCAGCAGCCCCATCGGTAGACATGGCACGCTTCTTGAATTTCTTGCCCTCGGCTGCGGGTGCGGGTTCCACCGCATCACCATGACCGGCTTCCGCCAGAGGTGTGGCAGCGGCGGCGGGAGGCGCTGCCGCTGCTGCCGCTGCTGGCAATGCGGCAGCTCCAGCGACCTTGGCGGCATCGACGACAGCAGGAGCAATGTCGCCTGCAGCGTCAGCAAAGGCGGGGGCAGTGCCTGCTTTTGCCGAAGCCTTACCAGCGGCGGCAGCAGCTTCTTGAGCAGCAACGGCCTGCTTCTTAGCCTTCTTGCCTTTGGCATCTGGCGCTGAAGGCTTTCCATCGAGCTTGGCAGGCTCCACAATGGGGGCCGCAGGGCGTTGTGCCAGGGCAGCAGGCGCAGACACGGGCGCTGCGACCTTGTCAGCATGCGCCGCTGCAGCCGCTGCTGCAGCAGCGCGCTTGCCGCCACCTGGTGCTGGCGCAGCGGCATCAGCGACAGCAGGTGCAGGCGCAGGAGCAGCCGTGGCGGCAGCAGCAGGCGCAGCACCCTTGCCGCCCTGCTTGCTGCTTTTGCCGGCAGGGGCTGCTGCTGTTGCCAAGCCCTTTGACTTGAGCTTGAGCTGGGCCTCCTCCTCACTCTCCTCATCTGAGTCATCACTGCTGCCGCTGTCCGAATCGCTGCTGCTGCTGCCGCTACTGTCCTCGTCCGACCCACTCTCTGAATCGGAGCTGCTGCCGCTCCCCTCTGAGCTTCTGCCACTGCCGCTGCCAGACACAGAGCGCCCGGCCTGACCCTTCGCCGCGCCTCCCTTCCCAGCACTCCCCCCAGCGGCTGGCTTGACGGCAGCAGCAGTCGCAACAGGGCGAGCAGCGACGGCGGCACCGAGCGCAGCCGCAAGTGCGGATGGGTGCATTGTGCCAGGTGCCTTGCCGTCGCCACCCACCTCGTCACCCTCGTCGTCGCTGCCGCTGTCGCTGCTGCTGTCAGAGTCCCCGCTGTCGCCGGATTCGTCCTCGTCACTGCCGCTTGAGCTGGTTTCGGAGCTGGTCTCGGAGCTGGGTTCGGCGCCGCTCTTCCTGCGCGTGCTCTCGCTGTATGGCTGCGCAGCCTGCAGCTGCTCAGGCCTGAGAGGCTTCGAGTTGTCCTGCTGCTGCGCCCTTGCATGGTCCTTCTGCTGATACCTCCCCACGTTGGGCTCCCCCTTGCGCAACTGCAAGACAGGCTCGTTCTTGCGTGCATCCACAGGCTCGTCGTCCTCATCACTGCTGATGTCAGATGATTCCGAGCCCGATGACTCAGATGACTCAGCATTGGATGACTCAGCAGGCTCGGCCTTGTCAGCTGCGCGCTGCCCAGGCGTACCCGCCTTGGCCTGATCATCCAGGGCTACATGCGCAGGGGCCTGAGGCGCGGGCTGATGTGGCAGCGGCTGACCCTGTGGGCTGTGATGCTGCGCACGCGCTGCACCGGGGTGAGGCTGAGCGGGCGCAGATTGAGGCGGGGTTGGCGAGGTGGATGGGTCTGTGGGCTGTGATGAGTGTGGCCCGGGAGATCCATCCGTGTCCGTTGGGTGCTCGGGAGCACCTGGGGCGCCTGCAGGACCCGCTGCCGCCGCCGCCGCCGCCACCGCCGCCGCCGCAGCAGCAGCAGCCACCAGTGCAGGCGCCGGCACAGTGGCAGCAGCAGCTGCGAGCGGGGCCGCGGTGGTGCCTGCGACGACAAGCGGGCCTTGGAAGTGATTCAGCAGCAGGTTGGACGGCGTCGCGTCTTCGTACGCCAGCACATCGTCGTTGCTAGCAGCCGCGCTGTCCCCGTCCATCTCCAGTTCTTCCTCGTCACCCTCCTCCTCCTCTTGCTCCTCTTGCTCCTCGTCATCATCAGCTTCCTCTTGTGGGACGATGGCGTCGTTGCTGCCGCCGCCCGAGTAATGCTCTTCGGCACCATCCACGGCACCGTCGACAGCAGCGGCGCCACCATCCAGTTCATCTTGCCGCTGCACCTGTGGCTCGTGCGCGGGGTTCATGGGGCGGGCGGCCACAAGGGCCGCCCTAAGCCCGTTTTTTTGGCCCGAGTTTGGGGTTTTGTCGGCCTTGTGGACACGAGCGTCCGCCACGGCGGCTGCGGGGGAGGCTACAGCCGCAGCGGGGCGAGGCGTCCCGCCCCCGTCGTCGCCATCGTGGGCAACCGCAGCATCGGCACGGCCGCGCTTGGCGCGGCGGCCGCTTCCGGGGATGGCCGGCGAGAGGCCGGCGTCTGCAGCTGCACCAGCCTGCTCGTGATGCTGGTTGTGCGCCTTGGGAGGATCAACGGCGGGCCCGGCGCGTGGCTCCGCCTCCAGTGCTTCCCCCTGGCCTGGTGTTCCGGTGGCAGCGTTGCCGTTGCCGTTGGCGGCAGCGGCGTTGTGGGGTGCGGGGGCGTCATTGCCGTTAGCAGCGGCACCAGCAGCGGGGGCCTCGGCTTGCTTGGCGGACTTGTTGTTGCGCCTGCGCTGCGCCCTGCTGAGCGACGGTGCGGGAGAGGTCGACGGCCCGGCAGCAGCGGCCTCTGCTGCAGCAGCAACAACGAGTGCCTGTAGGTCGTTGGCGGCCGCAACGGCAGCCGGCGAGTTGACACCAGGCGCTGCTGCGTTCGCCGCAGCGGCAGCTGCTTTTGCAGCCTTCTTGCCCTTCTTCCCCTGTCCTGCCGGCTGAGGCAACTGCGCTGGCTTAGCACCAGCAGCAGCAACCGCTTGGGCGGGCGCTGGCGACTGTGGGGCCTTCGCCGCCTGTGCCTGCTGACCCTGCTTGCTGTTCTGCTGCTGCTGTGGGGCGGGCTGCGAGGCCGCTCGCTTCTGCTTCTTGCCGGCCGGTGCTCCCGCACCTCCCGCCGCGACAGGGGCATCCTCAGCACCGCGCTTGCCGACGGCTGCGGGTGGCGCGTCACCAGCAGAGGCCTTGCTGGCCAGGAACGCCTTCAGCCAGGCGCCAATGGTGATGTCCTGCGCCTGGCCCTGTTGAGCGAAGCACGTGCGGCAGCAGAGGAGGGAGGTATCAGACACGCACCACGCTCCATTCCCATTCCAACCCGGTGGCTGCTATGATGCTTGACAACGGTCGTGAACTGTTGGCGTGTCCTCATGATGGCAGGTATGCATGGCAGCAGCACTGGTTTCAGCACCAAAACCCCTTTTTGTAAACCGTTTTCTTATAAAAGGATTTACATTGGGTCGGATCAGGGCGAGCGGTGCGTCTGTGCGTTGGCGGGTGGGATGGATTCCGCGTTCGGCAGTCCAGCACGCACCTGGAATCCCTGGGGCACCTTGATCGAGTAGCGCCACTTCTTGTTGCTTCCCAGGCCTACATGCCCTTCCCAGGAGTTGCCGGTGAACTTGGTGTGCTCCTCGTCCTTGGCCTTGGCGCACGCCTGCACGCATGGCAGCCCCGCAATTACGGGCAGGCGAGCACCCGCACAGCGACAAACACAGCGGTGACAAGGTATGAAGATAATGATTCTACGGAGCAGCGACAGGAACGAGGGCAAGGGCAGGTCGGCAAGCCGCCTGGCAGAATTTGCATGCATGGCAGAGGTGCAGAACGATTTCACGATCTGGGTCTGTGAGCCACCATGTGGAAGGCGCGCAACTGCATCCGAGCTATCACCCATCACTCTACAACCTACTGTCGCTCGGAGGCAGCTGGACTGAACTCCTGCCCACCAGTGCACCAGCAGCAGTGTCAAGCCGGCAACCTGGCAACGGGCTACGGGTTTGATCATCTCCCAGATGCCCCAAGCACGTGTCGACAACGCGTTGCTGTGCGCCCACTCACGCTGCACATGCACTTGAAACGCAACGGCAGCGCCTCCCCGCTCTTCACACGCTCCAGGAGGTTGAAGATCACCCCCGGCATGCCGTTGGCGATCACCGGCACCTGCCGAGAGACGACGCGTGACGGCATGGGAGGGTAGGGAGGCAGGAGGCGATGTGGGTCACGCGCTTGCATGTAAGGGCGCTATGGACCAATCACAGAGAGGGCGAGGGCGGTGATAGCTCGCAAGGCACCCGGCTTGAACACTCACATTTAGGCCGCTGACGTATTTCGGGTTGATGGTGTCTCCCGCTTTCGGCTGGCCTGCCCCCGCAACAGTGACTTGCCGCTGCTGATCAGCCTTGGCAGCCGCCTGCTGCTGGCCTTTCTGCACAGGTTTCGCAGCATCCTTGTCAGGCTTTGCTGCTGCTGCCTGCGGCTGCTTGCCGTGCTGTGATGCTACCTTGCCGCTTTGCGACTGCGTCTGCTGCCGCTGGTTGGCGGTAGCAGCTGCGCGGGCGGCAGCCGCAGCTGCCGGCGGCGCAGCCGCCGCTTCAGCCGCTGCACCAGCACCGGTTCCAGCACTGGCTAGGGCATCCGGCTGCTGCTGCTGCTTGTTCTTGCGCTTCTTGCGCTTGCCGGGCCCTGCCGATGGGCTACACGCAAACACACAGTAGTACAACACGGCAACAGGGAAGCTGACAGGAAAGCTTCAACGCTCTGGCTTTCAAGCTGTGGGCATAGCCACGCGCAGAAGCCACCACAAACAACAGGGGCAGAACACCACACGCTCGATCATCCATTATTCATCCCGAATCCCCAACGCCGCAGCACTGCGCACGCTTAGCTCCATCACTGGTAATCGGCAGTGGCCTGCGCACTGAGCATGCGACAACGCTGCAAATATGCACGGCTGGGCAGTTGAGTGTGTGGGCACACCAGTTTTGTTTGCATGCAAATCCCAACCCGTCACCCTGCTGCTGTCCTCACCTGCCAGCCCCTCCATCGCTCGGGGCGCCGCCTTCAATGGGTGCTGCCGCTGCTGCTGGCGCAGGCAGCGCTGCGGGTGCGGGAACCGCCTTGCCGGCCTGAACAGGCGCGCCGCCGTGCTGGCGCTTCCCGGCCACAGCCCCCGCTGGCGCCTGCACCTCAGCAGCGTGTGCAGTTGCGAGTTCATGGACATGGAAAATAAGCTCTTGTAGCATCGTGCACGCCGGTGCGGCAGTCTGCACACTCCAAGGCAGCAGCACAGGTTGATACACGACGGTAGGTCACACAGCTTGACACGATGACTTTGCCCC
>BDDA01000766.1:1464-35911 GCA_001662385.1 Chlamydomonas asymmetrica
GCTGGCGTCAGGCAGCAGCAGCAGCCTCAGGCTCGGCATCCAGCACACTCGCCGCTGCCGATCACGGCCACGCCCCGCGGTGATGCGCCTTCACAGGCCGCATCAGCGCCCGGCACCAGCAGGGGAGGCGGCGGCGGCTGTGGCGATGCGAGCAGCCAGGAGGGGCGTGATGACGACCTCATCCAGGCGGCGCTGGAGACCCTTGCCAACCTGGCATTCTGCAGGTGGGTTGGTGTCTGAGCACCGGTATGCAGGCCTGTTCCATTACGCCGTGTGTCTGTGTGCTCGAATCTATTGTGTGATAGCGAGTTGGTCTGTTCAGTGTTGGTTTACTTCCGCACAGTACTCCAGCAGGTACTGCAGCTCCTGCCGTGTACTTAGTTCGTGTAGCCGCAAGCGTGTGCCTTTGTTCATGTAGCTGCAAACGTGTGCCTTTGTTCATGTAGCCGCAAACGTGTGCCTTTGTTCATGTAGCCGCAAACGTGTGCCTTTGTTCATGTAGCCGCAAACGTGTGCCTTTGTTCATGTAGCCGCAAACGCCCCTGACATTTTGTTGGCTCCCTTGACCCACCCACACTCACACACACCATGTGTGCATATGTGCGCATGTACGTGCTGGTGGGAACACGTTTCAGGGAGAACAAGGCCAAGCTGCGCCATGCGCCGGGGCTGCTGCCGCAGCTGGTGCACTTGGCGCACACGCCCTCACATACTCAGCGCCAGGTGCTGCGCGACCGCCTGCACGCGCCACCGCCCCCAGTGGGGCCGCAGCCGTCTGGCTCCCAGTCAACCTCTGCAGCGGGCAATGGAGGGGCGGTTCCGGGCGTGGGTTCGGGAGCGGTTTCGGGGCGTTCTGCTACCTCCACTCCAGACGGTGTCAAGCACAGATCGTCCTCGCCCTCTGCTGGCGGGGCTGCCAGGGGGGCGGTAGGTAGCAGCAGCGCGCAGCCAGATGAGCAGGCGGCTGAGCCGCTGGCCACTCTGCCAGCGGGTATATCGCTGCAGCTCACCCCGTTGCCGGCAAGGACCAGCGGCAGTGGTTCCGGAGCTTCCGCCATGGCAACTGCTGTTCATGAAGGCGCAGGCGCACATGGTTTAGCGGAACCGTCTTACCGCCGTACACTGTCTGGCAGTATGAGCGCTGGAGGGGCTGTGACGACCGCTGGCTCCGGAACCCATGCGGCGACAGACTCGACGGTGAGTTAAGGGTGGGCTCCGGAGGGTGGTGGTGGTGGTTTCGGAGGTGCCTGAGGGTCAGATGATGCAGTGCACCTTCCGCAGAGAGGGGGACGGGGTTGGTGGACCAGCATAGGCAACTTTGGCAGACCTTCACCACGCTGCGCTGCACGTTACATTTGTGCCAATCAGAGCCGTCAATGGTTGGACACGTCAGTGGTGGTTGGAACAATCAAGCATTTAATGTCGTATGGTATTGTAGGAGGGACCAGCACATGCATATGGCGTATGCACACTCAACGCATCATTGAAATATTCCTTCCCCCTCCATGTATTGCAGATCACCATCGGGATTTCGTCCCGCCGCGAGCCCCACGGCCGAGATGCCGCCCAGCGCACCTCTGGCGCTGGCGGTACAATCTCTTCCGGCGGTACAGCCCCTCATCTGGTCGGCACGCATAGCAACGACCCAGCAGTCATAGCGGCGGCGGCGGTGGCCGCCGCCACCCAGCAGAAAGCTGCCCACCACGGCCAGCAGCTGTTGCAGAAGCAGCAGTCGATTGGGGTTGGGGCCAGCGGCCCGACGCCACCCTCAAGCCCCCGCGGTGGCGCGTCTGCAAGCAGCAGGGATGCCACCACCCCTGCCACGACTGCCGCCGCTGCCGCTGCATATGCAGCCGCTGCAACGACGTTCGTTGACCCTCTGCAGGGGACGCCTGTGGCGGTTGCACCCCCGCCGGCACCTGCGCCAACCACTTCTTCGTTTTGGCTGTGGGGCGGATCGTCCAGTACGACCACGGCAGTTGCATCCAATACGCCCCCTGCTGCTCCCCAGGCAGTACAGCTAGTGGAGAGGCTGCCGGCGGCGGCAGCAAGCGGCGCGCACATGCAGCGCGTAAGCGCGTCAGGGGCGCGTTCGCCAGGCGGTGGCGGGGTGGGCAGCGGCCACAGCACGGCGGGCGTGTTGTCTCCCACTGAGCAGGTGTGCTGTCTCCTTTTGAGGTGTGCTGTGTCCTTTTGATCCCTCTGCAACTGGCAATGGCCTGACATTCGCTCATCAGCATTGGACGCGGCCAGTGTTTGACTGCACGGGTATGTATCCACTGTTGTACTGACCGATGTACGGACTGGCGTACCGCCTGATGTACTGCAGGCTGCTCCGCCCGCCTCCCAGCCCTCCAACCTCCTGGCCGCCGCCGCACGTGCGCTCTCACCCTCACAGCGCCGCGCCAACACACCGCCACCGCCAGCAACCAGCACAGGCGGCGCATCCACCGCCACTGCAACCGCCACTGCAACCGTCACCGCAACGGCAACGACAACGAGCTTGCCGGGGTTGCTTGGTGCTCCAGGAACATCCATGCAGCTGGCGGCGACGGCGCAGGCCGCGGCGGCGGCTAACGCGGCGGCCGCGGCTGTGGCGGCAAGCACGGCCGCGGCAGCAGCAGCGGCACCAGCGCCGACTGCAGCAGCTGGCGCAGCGGTAGTTGCTGACGCGGTGGCGAGCATGATGCCGGCGACTGTGGTGAGTAACGCAGGTACTGCTTCATGGGTGGATGCTCAGCTTGCCTTGTCCTGCACGTCCGTCTATGCACCAAGCTTGTCTGCGCATGCCCAGCTGGTGGGTGTGTGAGGGCCTTGTAGTTGGAAACACCGACATGGTCGTCGGCAGTGAGCATTTCCGCGGGTCACAACACCGTATCCTCTGTCTCAATGCTCCTCTCGACTGCGTCTTTTTCTTTCCGATGCTGTCGCTGTCTCCGACCCTCCATCTCCCTCACCCCGCCTCACTCCCTTCCCCTCGCTTCCACCCTTTCACACTCTCCTCTCGCTTCCACCCTTTCACACTCTCCTCCACGCCCTTCCACCCCCACCCCTTCTCACTCCCCCGACTCCTCCGCAGCTCAAGGCCAAGCCGCGGCGTGTGCCGGCACTGCTGACCTCCGGCGACCGCACGCGCCTGCTGGCCATACGCGTGCTATCAGTGCTGGGGGAGAACGAGCAGGTGCGTTTAGGGACGGATGGGCCGGTCCACGCCTCAGCCGAACACCCTGTGACGCGGTGGGCTATTTGGTAGCGGTTGCGAGTTCAAGCCTGACCTGACACGTATGGTGACATCCGCATGTGGACATGTGGACTATTCACATCTCAAGTGAATCTTCGGTTTGCATGCTGGCCTGGCACCATGACCAACACAACCCCGGCCCCAACACACCGACACCATCTCACACCGACACTCCGCTCTTGCCCCCCTCACAACCCCAGGTGCGTCAGGCCATGGGCCATCCCCCCATCGAGGGGCGCGGCATCCGCATCCTCACCATGGACGGCGGCGGCATGAAGGGCCTCGCCATGGTAACCATGCTGCGCCACATCCAGAAGAAGGCTGGTGAGTGTAGTAGTAATTATGTTACACAAGTACGGCCACCTAAGCAGTAGGGGAGGGCGGAGGGCGGGCCGAGGTGTTTATCATAGCGGCGTCAAGGGTGAAAAGGGGCTCGCTGCCTTCCAACGCTGTAATTTGCTTGTTGCTGGGCAGGCTTGCTGTGCCGCAGTAGGGTGATTAGAGTGCGAAATAGCCATGCGACTGTGAACTACAGGGTTATGGCAGGTTGATGTTGTGCACTCAGGGCATACGTTTGAGCGAGTGTGGGGTCGCGGGGGGCACTGCTCGCCACACGAGTGCAAGCACGACATACATGCATGTCGAGGGCTCGCATGCGTGTGCAAGTCCTCCATAAGGCATGTATGAGGTCACAGAGTATGTACAGCGGGATTTTGAGTGCAGGCGCAGCCGCTACATGTGCTGTTTTTCATATTACTCAATGCGTAGCAGACGTGCTACGCATTGAGTGACGTGTTTAACAGAGGTCCATTAGAGTGTCTGAAATGGCGAGGCCAAGGATGAGGTACATCAGTGCTAAAGTCTAAGGTGATTTAGAGAGCAGACGGGCAAAACAGGCTTGCCAAGCAAAAGCTCGGATGGTCAGCAGGGCGCTGCTCACCGGTCGGCACGTCTGCTTGACACCATGAACCTGCAAATACTGGCTAGTATGTTTTCAGCAGCTGTGGATATAATAGTTTATGGCAATCAAAGCACACGGCTCGATCAACGGTTCTGAAGTGCTGATGCCCAGCGCTTTGGCGCAGCCTACAGAGCAGTCCATCGTGTCGGTCGTTGCCAACGCTGATGCCTGCTGTGGCTCCAAAAGCTATTGCTTGCTAGCTCGGCAATGCAGTATATTCTGTTGTAGGTACTGACTGCAGTGTTTAGCACGCCACACGCCAGCCACCGTACTGCAAGTTCCGCTACCTCTTGGCCGCGTAACACACTGGCTGCCAAGGAGTCATTGTGTAGTAGACTAGTAGTACGTTTAGTGCATTGTCCACCCCGCTTTAGTCTATTGAATGTCTCCGTGCCGTTTGCTGATCAGGTTTTTGACCCGAGATGTGCGATACGTCACTCGGCCGCAGTTGGGACAGTGCCTCATTACGGTGCACAGCTGATATGTTTTAAAAACAGAGGGAGCTCATTTTTCGCGAGTACTTCATCACCAGTGGTATGGCCCCGCAGGTCGCCTTGTCCTGCAGGAAAACTGAAGACTGTCAGCTGCAGCGCTCAGCTTTACACAGCAAGCCAAGAGGAATCCAACCTAACGACTTTGTTGCATTTTGTTGATATGGCTTACATTTTGCCATCGTCCAACAGCAGTTGGTCTCGACGTGCTTATTAGGGTTCCTTTCAGGGAGGCCGAGCACAGTTGCGCTGCCTGTGTAGCCCATTTTTACTAGTTCAAGGGTCACAAGGGGTTGTGTGAGGCCCGAATTCTACATCTGCAGCGTGGCTACGCTGCCTGGACATGTCCACATGTTGTCATCACAATATCCCACGTCCAGCAACGTGTACAACGCTTGCTGCACCGAACCCTAACCACCTCAATGAACGTCTTGTGCATATCGATATATCAAATACCAAACCTTTCCAGGGCTTTAGCGCAACTTATCGCCTGCTGGTCCCCCTCCGGGGGCAGCACCGGCTGCACTACTGGCCGGCGGTGCCTCAAGACCTGGTGTCAAGCAGTATACTTTCCGTGACATACGGTATCGTCACATACCATAACAAGTGGTGTGGTATTGCCCAATGCACCCACCCAGGCCGTCCCATCCACGAGTTGTTTGACCTGGTGGTGGGCACCAGCACCGGCGGCGTGCTGGCGGTGGGCACCGGCATCTTCCACTACACTCTGGACCAGGTGTGTGTGGGGGGGGGAGGCACATGGGGGCTGCACAGAGGGCTGCACAGGGGATTGGAAGGTGGCGGCACAGGCTGGTGGCGGCACATGCAGGGGGCGGCACAGGCTGGGGGCTGCACAGAGGGCTGCACAGGCTGGGGTCTGCACAGGCTGGGGTCTGCACAGGCTGGGGGCGGCACATGCAGGGGGCTGCACATGCAGGGGGCGGCACAGGCTGAGGGCGGCACATGCTGGGGGCGGCACATGGGGCTGCACAGGGGACGCCACACAGGGTGATACGGGTGCACCTGTCGCACTAGGTTACTGCATTGTGCTCCCGTTCCATGCTGCGTTACTGCTCGTTAGCTTCGTGTTTTAGGGCCAGGACTTGTGTTCCAGGGTGGGTTGTTTCTGCACATACACTATGGAGCGTTCCCGCTGAGGCTGGCGCGGAGCAGGGGTGAGCTTGCCTTCCACCCGCCGCCGCGCTGCTGCCGACACCTCTCTACCTTGCGCCTGCTAAGAACGCGCTGCGACGTATCGTAGGACAACGTGAGACACAACGCCACGTGGGCTGCGGACAGTCAAACTAATCGTGGGTGCATGATCGCTATCGCTGCCTTCATGCATGTGCTGTGTGCGCTGCTGCTTTGCAGATGGAGGACATTTACACGAGCCTCGGCAACAAGATCTTCAACCAGGTACGAGTTCTTGCCCTGTTGAATTGTTTGGTGTTGTTCACATGAGGCGGCATGCATGCCAGCGGTCCTCGTGGGGCTGGAGAGACATTTCTGCGTGTGTTGCAGTGTATTTCGCACCATGCCGAGCATGTGTACCGTGCAATCCAAGGCCCATGTCTGCATGTGTGCTGTATGTGTGTGGTGGTGTACTGCAGAGCGGTACGGGAAAGGCTGATGTGGAGAGCGCCGCGTGGCGGGAGAACCTCATGCGCCTGTACAAGGTGCGGTACATCCGGGGGGAGGTGGGAAAGAGGGGGTTTAAGAGCGGGGAGGGTTGCCGCGTAGCTTCTGGCTCATTCGACCAGTGCCATGATCCAGGGTTGCAAATTTGGATGCATGGGGGCGGTGTACACAGCTGCCAGGATCGCACTGTAGGCGCCAGACCATAGCAGTGACGGGACGCTCCAGGGCATCGTTGGTCAGCAGCGGCCATTTGCGCGACGGACAAATGCAATGTGATCGGGGTGGCGTTAGGGGCACATCCCGCTGCAGCATCCCAACATCCAACCCCTCACCCCTTACCACCTTCAGTCCCCCACCCCACCGCCACCCCACCACCACCCCTGCCCGCTTGGTCATTTGGTACCCCGCCTCACCGCCAGCTGTGTGTGTGTGCAGGACACCTCCACCACCATGCGTGTGGCGGTGTACGGCGCCAAGCACGACGCGTCCACCTTTGAGACACTACTCAAGGAGATGTGCAACATCAGCAAGCTGGTGGGTTTGCTGGGCCTTGTGGGTATGCTGTGGGGCTGTTGTATGGAGAGAACTGGGAACTGGGGGGTGGAGAGGAGGGTGGTGGTGGGGGGGCACCAACCGTAGTTGCATTGCAGTGCTTGACGACCGTGCACGGGCACATTCAGCATCCACATGCAGTATGGACATGTACACAACGTGTCACGTGTTCACATGCTTTTACATAATCCCTCCTGTGTGTGCCGCTGCACGCACACCTTGTCCTTTGCGTGTTCCAGGGCTGTCTGTCAGACCAGACCATCGATGCCGCCGTGCTGGGCCGGCCTCACGTGGCGGTGGTGGCGGCGCGCATCAGCGTCGCGCCGGCGGAGCCCTACGTATTCACCACCTTCGAGCACCCGCCAGACGCAGCGCCACGGGCGGCGCGCATGCGTGCGTGCGGCAGCAGCTGCAGGTGTGTTGTATGCCGCTGCCTCATTCCGGCATGGGTGCCTGCAGATTGCCAGTCTGTCATATGTGGTTGCCTGCTGCTGGGGTGTGTTATATTTACGCTGACGCTCTGGGCCCTACACTCTAGAGTCTGGTCCCGCACTGCCCTGTGACATGTGGCCCGTGTTCGATTCGCCATCAATGCGCTGCGTCGTGTGCTGTGCTGTGCTGTGGCTGTGCTGTGCTGTGCTGTGCTGCGTCGTGCGCTGTGCTGCGGTATGTGCAGGTACCAGCTGTGGCAGGCGCTGAGGGCGTCCGCAGCGGCGCCGTATTACCTGGAGGTAAGGCACACGTGCGATCCACTGCAACATAGCGCAACTACCATATGTCGGTTGCTGGTGCTGTTGCTGTTGCTGCTCCAGCCTGGAAGCCTCTCCGCAAGCTCACCCGCATTGCATTTGCTGCGTACTTGCCGCGCCTGCAACGTGCTGCACTGATGTCGGCTGTCCTGCGCCGTACTGCGCTGTGCCATGCAGGACTTCAGCTGCGGGGATGAGCGCTTCCAGGATGGCGGCGGCATCGCCAACAACCCCACCATGATGGCCATACAGCAGGTGTGAAGAGGAATGCCAGGGGGGGAGGGCGTGCATGAGGGTAAGAGGATTGACAAACCAGGTGTTTGTAACATACCACCACGTTTCGCTTTGTGCCGCTGCTGTGGGCCTGCACCTTAGCCACCTGTGAATCTGTCTCTCTCTCTCTCTCTCTCGGTGTCTCTCTCTCGTTCCCTCTCACACGTCCTCGACTCCCCCCCCCCTCCCCCCGCACCCATGCACCCCCTTTCCCAGGCGCGCCTGCTGTGGCCGCACCTGCCGCTGGACACTGTGGTGAGCCTGGGCTGCGGCGCAACGCCCTCCAGCCGGCGCGACCGCGCCGCCACGGTGCTGGCCATGGCGCAGGAGACGCAGACGGTGCTCATGGAGAGGTGAGGGGGCTCCGCTAGTCGGCAGGCTCATGCGTGCATGCAAGCACGCGCCACCACGCACGTAGGCATGCATGCACGCACGCCCCACAGGCAGGGTCCTCTGGGCGATAAGCTGCTGGCCAGAAGGGGATGCTGCTTTCCCCCGCGTCTGTATCGATCTCTCGCGCTGCTGGTTCCAACACAAAGTCACCCTCTCATATGCACAAGGCTTGAGTCGGGGCACCATCTGAACAACCCAATCGCAGCGGTCCCGCACTGCCGGGGACCATGTGACGGGTCCCGTCAACCTGCATCATTGCATACATTTCCATCGCTCTCTGCATCGCTCTCCCCTCTCCCTTTTCCCCGCTCACCTCCCTGCCCTCCCCCCCGCCCCCCCTGCCCCCCTATGCAGCGCCACATCCAACGAGCGCATCGATGAGGCGCTGTCCACGCTGCTGCCGATGATCCCCGGCGTCAAGTACTTCAGGTGGGTAACACAGGGATACGCAGTGCAGTCAGTCTGCGCTCCTATGTGCTCAATGTGCAGGGTGCAGGGGCGGACAGTCACTGTGCAGAGTGCAGGGAGTGGAGTGGGCCGGGTGTGTTGGTCGTGGGCATATGGGGGTTCATGGGCATTTGAAACTATAGATTTTAGATTTTAGATTTTACATTAGGAGCTTTCTAGCCAAGGCCGACACTCCCCTCAGATGAGGACATAGAACTCTCGCAAGAGCGAGTCAAGCAAACAGGCAACAACGGGCCAACACTGAACGCGTTACGCCAAGGATATGATCCATTGTGATAAGCATCCGATGCATGCACGAGGCACCATATTCAACAGAGATGATAAAGCTCAGCGACTTGTTTGCACGTAAAGTTCATGAATGTAATCTGCCACCAGTCGACAGTTAGGGTGATTCAACAACATGCACATGCCAGCAGCATCGGCTGACAGCTCAGCGCTAAAGATCGCGGAATATTTTGCACGTAACGAAGCATAATGGGGACACTCAATGGCCACATGCAGCTCATCTTGAACCGAACGGTGTCCTCGCGTGTTATGCAATGTGCAGTGAGGGCATGTACGTTGGTGCCGAGGTATCTGAGGCCGCGTAAAGCGGCCTGAGTTGACAGCCAAATGATTCCAGCACCCCAAGCGAAAACGCATCAGCGCCCGGTGCTTCTCCTTGGGCAAATGCATATACAGATGAGGGTGTGGTAAGTCCTTGTGCGGGCTGAACCCCACCCAATGCAAATACTCGCAGTATTTGGGATAAAACTTGACAGCCCTAGGGCACTGGTTTTGCAAGGCAGTCCGCTCGCTCAAGGCTAGCAGAATGTGCTCACGCCACAGCGCATTCAGCTTGGAGATCACAGCGTCCACATCAACGCGCATACTCCAGAAATACTGTACGACATGATGCGGCATAGACATGCTACGCCCATGCGGGGCTTGTAAGATAGACTGATGACTAGCAGCCACGTATCCTAAATCAGACAGGAACCGACACACTTTGTACGACCAGCAACGCGTGTTACCAGCGGCCATAAGTTTCAGATCTGCTTGTGCTGCCAACGCAGCCATGCACTGGGGCATATCTCGCAGCTGGTTCCAAAAACGCAGAATGCACTTGGCCCAATGCACTTGCAGGGGCGCAATGCCAAACTCTTGCAGAAGAGACCAGTTAGTGGCGTGGGAAGCTCCCCCAGCAACAAACCGACAAAAAATCAGCTGAATACGTTCCAGGTCGTTGATTGGCACAATGACGTCAGCACCACCATCACGCAACAACCCAACTTGAAACTATAGGCAGCATTCACATGGGCAGCATTTGTGGGGGGGGCGGGCATTTGCGTGGACAACATTCACATGGGCTTCAGCCACAGGAGCAGCATTCCCCTGATAGACGTTGGTACGATGATTGGTATGCACACCTGTTGCAGGGGAGCATCACATTAACATACACGATCAGGGCGTGTGCAAAGCGTATGATGCCGCCGCATGTTCACCACGTGCGCATCCAGTGGTGCGACTGAACTGAACTTTGCGCATCTCCTCATCTCCGCCGCCGCAGGTTCCAGCCAGTGGATGAGCGCTGCGGGATGGACCTGGACGACATCAACCCGGCGTCGTGGGCCAAGATGCAGGCGGCGACGGACGAGTACTGCATCATGCACGCTGCGCGCATTGAGGAGGTGGCGGCGCGGCTGAGGGGCGGCCTACGGGGCGGGCACCACAGCAGAGGTAAGAGGGCGGAGGAGTAAGAGAGGGAGAGGGGGGGAGGGGGGCTGGGTGCGTTACCTGAACCAGTACAGGCATACTACGGTTCAGGCCTGGAGGATGGGCGTAGAGGCAGCGCGCGGTGGGCAGGTTGGTTGACCGGTGTTGTATTTGCCACTGTGTTGCTGTTGGCCTTTGCATCTGGTGGAAGCATACATATACCCCCTGCCAAAAGACCGGTGACGAGAGGCTTAGCCTTGCCCCGCGCTTGCGCGCCGCCCCACAGGGAACCAAGCACATAGATATGCAGAATTCCGCAAGGGTGCGAATATGGGGCAACATCCCAGACAGGCATAACCGCACGCATCAGACCCATTCAGCAACTTGTTCCAGCCTTGCTGCTGCAGTTGTGAGCGCATGCATGCTGATCAGCCAGGTTTGTGGATCATAAGTTTCACAGCGAGTGGCAGTGACACTCACGTGTCAAACACGGTCAGGCGCAGGGTAGCTTGCCGTACTGTTACTCCCTGCCAAAAGTCCCGTGACGAGAGGCTTAGCCTTGCCCCGCGCCTGCGCGCCGCCCCAAGCGAAACCAAGGCTACATACATGCATAGCTCCGAGATACATCCCGCACCAGCCCATACAATCTAGGCTTTGTGTTGTCCTGAACCTGCAAGCTGAGCGCAAGCGCATGGCCGATGGCCACTTTGCCCAAGTTTTGAACCACCTGATCATGAGAGTGCTCACAGCGCCACGGGCCACTAGTGACCAGACTGTTATGCTGCACGCACAGCCACACCACATGTGCATACAACACTATGGGATTGGAAGTTGGGTCCTGGCTGGCGCTGGTCACACCGCCCTGGCAAGCGCTGTCGAGACCACCGCCCACCAGACCCCCTATGGAAAACCCAACAGGGTTGGTGAAATGCAAGCCATAAGTGGGTACCAGGCAGACGTGCAGTGTAGTCCAGGCTGCAGCACACGCAGTCATGGGGGTGTGGGGCAAGCTGCCTTGGGCTATAGGTCAGAGTCAAACATGCAAGGGGAGGGAAGCGAAACGACCATCAGCACCCAGAGACCACCCTGGCCAGCATATCAGGACCAACCAGGAGCGCCCGAATGCCTGAGCTGCGAACTAAGGTTGACGAAATTACCCTGCTCACAGACAAGCGTGCTGCAGCTTTCCAATCATTAAACGCTGCACCGCACAGCAAGTGTCGTTTCGGCCATGATGGCCGAGGCACGGCCGTCACCGGACTTTTGGCAGGGGGTAATAGTTTGAGTCTTAGGGTTCAGTGCTTTGAGTTGAGGGTGAGCGTGCCTATGCCCGTCTGGTCTGAGGCGTGGTGCGGTGTGTTGATTTTCATTGCGCAGGCAGCCTTGGCGGCGATGGGAGTCGGCGGCGAAGCAGCCAGGTAGGTGGAGGGTGCATTGCGGAATGCAGGGCTCACGCTTGAGGGCTGCTAGGTTGCTCTCACACGTACCTGCCATTGCCCTTCACAGTTCACACTCGCTAGCTGACTGCTGCAAGCCTGCAATGTGCAAGCTCAGCCAGTCCTCCAGCTCCCTGCCATTAGCAAGAAGAATACGCACCTGCATTTGCGAGCGTGCTGCCATAACACTGTTGCGTGTGTTTTGTGATGTGCACTTTTCGTGTGCAAGACTGCAAGAAGTGTATTTCTGTTGTGCACATTGTGTATGGGATGCAGGGGGGAGAGCGCGCTCCACGTCCCTCCGCAGGCCCTGTGCAACCCGACTCGCAATACAACGCCCCCCGCCGCCGCCGGACCAGCGACCTGACGGGCGGTATTGGAGCCGTTGATGATGGTACTGCAGGCGGTGGCGCTTACTACGACACATTTGATGACTACTATGACAGCGATGCGGAGGGTCTTGACGGCGTGGACGGATTGTCGGTTTCCCCTTCTACATCCTCCTCGGATGGGGATTACGCTTCCGGCTATGATGATGACGAGCTGGATCAGCACCATCTGGACGCTAGCACGCATGGCGATGCAACGGCTGCGGGAGTAGACGGCAAGGGTGCAGGGCGGTCTCGCACCAGCGGCGGCGGGGCGGGCGGTGCAAAGATGCCCAAGCTGAGGTGCGAAGGCGCGAGCTCGTTGTGTGTGTGCTTTGACGCACGTTGTACGTTATGAACTGACAGCCACCAGCCGTCCAGTATTGGCATGCAAAGCACTGAGTGGCAACCACGTGCACACAATTTGCATATTACACATGCTGACTGGGGGTGGAAGTCAGGGGTGTGTGGCTGGGAGAGGGGCCTGGGTGGCCGCAGTCCCTGCTGGACTGCACACCCTTACCCTGCCCACGCATTGCGCTCCGCTCTGCCATCACAGCCAACACAATGATTGACCAAGTGATGCAATGGTATGTTACAAACTCAGTGGCACCCAATGTTCGAGAGGTTTTGCTCCGTAGCCGTGCTACGCGTGTGTTGTATATGCGTATGAACATGCCTTGCATACTGACACATGTCCCCCCCTCCCCACCTCTTACCGCCTTGGCTGCAGGCTGGGTCTGCGCCGCAAGCTGCTGGTGGTGACATGCCCCCGCCACAGCCTGGCGGGCGACGTCACTGTGGTGGAGCGCCTGGCGGAGGAGCTGAGACGCCTGCCTCAGGTATGACTAGGTTAGGGGGGTTCAGTTTACTGCCACAGGTACTGGACTCATTGTGCGGGTTGAGGGTTGGAATTACCGGTATGTGGTCTCAATGTGGTCTCAGATGGTTCCAGTCAATTCATATGTGAAGTCGCCCATGGGGTACGGAGTCTGGGGTTTGGCGTTTAGGGTGCAAGGTGGCCGGCTAGGCCGGCTGGCCGGCTAGGCGTTGAGCCATCCTATCTGGACTCGCTGTTGTAGTAAGGGGTTAGGGGTTGGCCTCCTGGCTGCACACCCTACTGAGTGCTCTCACAGGCGATTGCAGGTTGCGCGCTGCCAGTATGCATGCACAGACCAAATTCTGAACCCTGAACCCTTACACCCGTATGTGCCTTAATCTCTCAAACCTGGCCTTGCGCAGGTTGCACGCGTAACTGACCTACGCAGCGCGCTGGCTGACGCACAAGCCGCTCAGCATGACGCCCCGCCGTTCACATTCGCGGCTGGCTCGTCACCGTTTCCGCCGCTTCAGTCGACGCAGCCTGGCCAGTCGGGGCTGCCGCAGCAGGCTGCGCAGCCGCTGCCTTCAAGCCCGGGCAGCTTCCACTTTGCGCCGCCGCTGCAGCTGCGTGTGGGGGCGGGTGGCGCGACGCTGGCGACGACGACGGGGACCTCACAGGGCAGGTGAATCGATGAATGCATGCACACACACAAATCGCATGCTGAAGTGCATGTTGCAGTGCACGCTAGCGCCCGTGCTGCAGTATGTGCTGCAGCACATGTTATGTCGCTCGTCCCATCGTGTGCCTTAGCCAGGCTCACCTCGTTGGTCACGGCAAGACCCCCCGGGCGGTAGTGATTCAAACCTGAAACTACGGTGCTTTGCCTCTCGTCACTCGCACCTGAATTGTGCGTTGTCCTCTAGACCGAACGCTCCAAGGCCGAACCTCAATCTACGGTACTGCGCTTTCTTCCCCACCTCCCACTTGACTTGCTTGCAGGTCGGTCTCCATGGGCTCCGCTCTGCCCTCCGCCACCACCCCCTCCGCAAACGCCGCTGGCGCCACCACCACTGGCGGCTTCAGCACTGCTCGCCGCACCACCTCCGCCTCCCCCTTTGCAGCCACCACCCCCGGCAGCCCGCGCGGCAGCACCAGCGCCAGCGTTAGCGCTACCCAACAGCAGCAGTCTCACCCGGGGCTGGGTGCTGGGGGCGCGGACGGGGGAGGCGGCGGCTCGGGAACGGTGGTGGCGGCGGCGGAGACAATCCCTGCGGCGTCTGCTGCGGGTGCGGGTGCGTCTTCGACATCCTCATCGTCCTTCTTTGACTATCTATTTTCGAGGAGCGCTACAGCTGGCTCGACGTCAGCGGCGGGCGGAGCTGCAGGGAATTCTGGTGGGTGAGGGTCGACCAATGCAATTTGCATAGGAGGTACAGGTTCGGGGGGCCGGGGCAAGGGGGGGAGTGCCGCCACACATGTGTCAAGGCGCAGTGTTCTTGATCGTATTCCAGATGCAGCACCCTTGCTCACCCTCACCTCGGCTCGATCCTACTGCGAACCCTTACCATTGACCCTTCGTAACCCTTCAACTTTACCCTGTCCCTGCCTAATCTCCTCTTGGATTGGTCTTACCACCTACCTGCAGGCGCCGCGCTGGTGAACGAGCCCTCCCTGGCTCTGCCAATGCTGGCGGTCTCCTCGCCCCGCCACGCCGCCGCCACGACGCACCCATCCCACCAATCCAGTACAGACCACGCCCTCACGCCCCGCGCGCTTGCCACGCTGCAACAACAGCAACTGCAGCAGCAGCAGCAGGCCATATCATTCCCAACCGCCTCGACCCCACACTGCAGCGGGGCGCCGCAGTCCCCATCGTCACAACAGCAACAGCAGCAATCGACGGGCGTGCCCCCGCTCTCGCCCCGTAGCGCCGGCGGTACGGGCAGTACGGCGGTATGGGAGGTGAGCGGTACGGCGGGCGGCCTCAGAGCTGGCCGCAGCAGGAGGAGCAGCGACGGGCGCGGGCCGAGCAGCGGTTCCGGAGCAGTCACTGCTGGCGGCGGGCTTACGCCTCAGAGCCTGTTGAAGGGCGTACTGCAGGTATGGTAACACGTTTCGCCTCCACGCCATGCGACTATGCTCCACCACTTGCTAACTGAAACGGGTTTGAAGTACCACAAATCGTTGTGGCAGGTGGCAGCATGTGCAAGTGATTCCCGCAGCTGCAAGGGTGCGTTCGATAGGGTTGTGTCAGTCCTATTGCAGTTTTCTTGGCGTTCACACACCAACCCGCAGCGTTTTACCTAGTCATGGCACCTGCGCAAGTGCACTGCAGCTGCAGGAGTTGATCGAATCCACACAACCCCGCTACTGTGAAGCATGTGTTAGCCTCCCACCTGCCCTACCTTGCTACGTGCGCATTCCCCAAGCAGGCGATCATCAGTTGACTTGAGTTGTACATGGGATGTGTATTGCGTGCGTGTGTGTGTGTGTGTGTGTGTGTACTGCAGGATCTCAGTGACGTGTGTGGCATAGTGCACCTGGGCCTCCACAGCATCACATCCACTGCTACCCATGGAGGTGCGGCCAGCGCCCCTGCACCAGCAGCAGTGGTCGCGTCCGCCAAGCAACCGCAGCTAGTGGCTGCCGATTGCATGACGTTGCCTGCCGGCGCATCAGCTGTCAGCAGCAGCGGCGGCAGTGGTGGTGGCGGGTTGGTTCTTGGCTGGGCGACGGAAATGCTGGCGGTGGTTGAGCCAGGTGCGTTGCTTGTACGTGAGAGCCATGTCAGCAGCTGCATTGGCATCCACATGGAAACACGTGGAGGTGGTCCCATAATGGAGACACGCTTGGGGCGCCTGGCAGACAGTTAGAACCGTGCCGCCACACATGCACGCACCTGCGCATGACACCCTCTGACGGTGAATGCACCCTCAGACGGTGAATGCACCCTCTGACGGTGACACCTTCTGATGGTGACACCCGAGCTGATATTATAGGTTGCGTTTCATAACGCCTTGTCCTGGATCTGAGCCTCTGGCGGTGCTGGTCTTGGTGATGTAATCTCTTTCTCCTCAGCCATGTGTACAATTGTACATACACTCAGCTGGGTTTATCCCAGCTTCTTGTTCACTTGATTTGGCGCATGAACACGTGCAGGCCCGCAATGCAGCGAGCTGGTGGCGGCGCTAGGCGTGAGCGGATCGGGAGCTCCTGGTCAGCACGGCCAACACCACCAGCAGGGTGTGTCGCTGTCGCAGCTGTTTGCGGCGAGCACGACGCCGTCGTTGCACACACAGGTGCGTCAGTGAGGAGAGGTTTCCGTGGGCGAGGCCATGCAGTGTGATTGCCGTGGGGCTGTGCAGTCTGCATTTGCTGGAGGATAGCGAGAATGCGCCCCACCACCACCACCTTATGAGCCCCTCCCTTTTTGTACGCGCACAATCGCTGGGAAGGGGTGATTCCCAAGGCCCCACCACCCCTTCCATCCCCTAATCCCTGTCCCCCATAAATCACTACCCCTCTGCTGGCTGCACCGCAGGACGGGCGACTGCTGACGCTGCTGGCGCGGCAGGAGGTGAGGCCCGCCGTGACGGCGGCAGCGCAGGCAGCACGCACCGCCACGGTGGCGCCGCCTGTGGCGTCCCTGTTGATCCAGGTACGTCAGACCTCCCGCTACAGCTATGATGGCCAAAGCTGCATGGCCAAAGCTGTGAAACCAGTAGCGTCCTGGATTTTGTTGATCCAGGTCAGAGGGATGTATGCAGGGTTTATGGGTAGGGTTTGGGATGGGTAGCCAGTCAATTTAAGCCGAAAGTGCCAGAAGCCCTCGACCCCTGAAGCCCCCACGCTCCCCTCTGCCATGGCCGGCTGCCCGGCTGTGTCAGGAAGAGGCTCCTGTGGGGCTGTGCAATGTGATCCCCGTGGGGCCGTGCAGTGTACATATGGGTATGCGTAAGGATAGAGAATGCACCTGATCATCGCGACATGCCTGGGCTGACCTGGCTACTGCAAAACACGAGCAAACAACAACGTGTGTGTGTGTGTGTGTGTGCAGGTGACGCGGCCTCAGTCGTGGCTGGTTGCGAGCGACGTGCTGGACATCATGAGCGACTGGCAGGTGAGACCGCTGTGCCAACCCCTAAACCCCTTGACCCCTAAGCCGCCCCCTAATTTCTACCCCCTAACCATAACCTTCATGACACTTCCCTCGGCCGCCGCTGCATGACGCCCTCACGCCACCATCCTCCCTATGCTGCAAATTTCGGTGAACTGCAAGCGTGGCACATGCAAGCGTGGCGGCAGCTCTTGGCTTTGAGCGTGTGGTGTTGTCACCACCGCACACGCGTGCTGGAGCGCCGCGGTGAATGCAACCTCAGCGCCGCGCGATGGCATGCGTGTGCGGCGGGGACACGTATGCCCGCCCGCACCCGCCTGCCCTTGCTCGGACCTCCCTCCCCCTCCCCCCCCCTTCATGCGTTGCTGAGTGGGCGCTCCACTTCTAGCGCCCTGCCTGTCCCTGTCCTGTTGTGCATACATGCGCTGCTTAGACTCTCGTGCCCCAACCTGTGGCCTCCTATTCATTTCGAGTATGGATCAGTTTCTCTGCACTGTTGCAGCTTTACCCACTGGGAACAGGGTATGCCATGTAATGCACTCTTGCACTCGTACTCTTGTCAGGGCCACCATCGTCATCACCATCTATTGTCATGTTCCCTCTCACCTGGCATGTACACACGCGCAGGGTCGCTTTGTGACGGCCGCCTCCCCGCTGTGTCCCGGCCTCATCGCTGCGCTGCTCCGCGCCGGCGTGCGCGCCGTGCTGTGCCCCGACGTCGACCTCCTCACGCACGCGCTGATGGCCGCAGCCACGCGCCAGGCCGCCGCCGCCGCCGCCGCCGCCGCAGCTGCAGCAGCAGCAGCAGCTGCCCACCCGCTCTCACCCTCCGCCGACACCTCCCCATCCTTACAGCCACTCAAGCAACCTGGATCGTCATCCGCCGCCTCCCTCCTTCCCATGCCGACAACCACCACAACGACAACAACGTTGCATCTGCCGGCGCTTGTGCTGCCGGACGTTGCCGATGGTGCCGCAGGTCTGTCTGCGGTGCAGGTGATGGAGTACTTTGCGCCCAGCCAGGTGGCGGAGGCGGAGGCGGCGGTGGTGGCTTTCTTCCGGGAGGTGGTGGCGCGCATGCTGGCGGGGGAGGGCGTGCTGCATGCGGTGCGGGCTGCGGAGCGGCGGCGCCCGCTGCTGAGCGGTCGGCTGGTGTGCCACCACCTGTGATGAGGAGAATATCTACAGCTGTGCGTGTACCGACCGGAACAGGAATACAGGATACTTGCTCGCCCGTGAAGAGGTAATGCCTCAAGCAAGCAATTGCTGTTTGCGCAGCTGCAATGGCTGCATTGATGGAAGGATCGGTGATTGCCCAGGCCCCAGCAATGGCGGGCTTCTGTGACACCGCATGTGAATGGGAGCGTGAGTAAGACCAGGATTGCAGCTAGACCATGCGGCCCTAAACCTCAGGCACGCCGGTACAACGGCAGCAAGGCTGTGCAGGACAGGCTAGACCGCAATGCATGATACCCGCATGGCTAGCATGGGAGCATTCCGTTCAAGGAATTGCCCTGATCCAACTGAATGGCGACCATGTGCAAGTGTACTTTGGCTGGGTCCAATCGCCGGTCGGGTGATACGATCACCAACCGCTGGCGGCTGCGTCCGTCACTGACACCTCAGCGTGATGCGTCTGTTTCCTTCCCCCTGTGGCCGCATGTGCGTGTGGAGACACACTTTTGTACGTGTGCCTGGTGATGCATGCATCTGGCAAGGTCTGGGGAGTGAGAGCGTTAGCTGACACACTGCTGCTGCTTTTATTCGTGTGAATGAGATTTTTTTCCGGGATAGAGCATGTTGCCCGATGTGTATCGTTTTGTGCCAAAGTCTTGCTGGGCTCCGATTTGTTAGAGGTAGATGAGCGGTGTCGCTCTGACTACTTCGTCTGAATTAGCGTGCCGTGTTGTCGCTTACTGGCTTTTAGTTTCGCATGTTCCCAACATCCGGCAACGTGAGTGCGTGGTTGTGTCCTACGTAGGCGTTAGAATAGAAGGCAGAACAGGCAGCGAGCAATCCAAACCATGCGTGGTGCACTTCTGCCTCCTGCTGTCTGCCCACCTGCTGTCAGTAACACTGCTGGCCCCTGCTGCCCACGCGTGCGCCCTGGCCATGCATGATTGTGCACATAGAGTTAGGCGAGTGGCGTTGCTGCTGACCCGGTATGCATGCAGGGGTATGCACGCCTATGTAAGCAGGCCCTGTAAGTGCGACCACGTCACTGCATGCGTGCCTTATGTCAGAAACAGGCGCCTGTGGGGCTATGCAGTGCGCTTCCCGCATACTGTATGCCATCAGAAGTAAAAGAAGGATACTGCGCAAGCTCGGCATGGCGCACATGCATTCAAGTGCTGTCCAGACTCTGACCTCCAGAGACCACAGCGCAGGACGTGCAAGGCTGTCCTTGCATGCTTAGACCACTACACAAGTCCGTGATCTCATACCAGCCACTTGTGGGTGGACGCGCGCATCAGGAGGTCAGTACTCAATAATGCGCTTGTCTGCTCATTCGCATATGTGGTGCCCGCACCCATGCACAAGCGCTATTTGCAGTGGGAGTGTGGGACCCCTGTGAAGCCATCTTTACATGCAACAAACGTACGTACATACTTGCGATGGCCCTTGATTGCCTCCCCAGATGAATGCCACCTGTAAGCGTTGCCCGCGTATGTACACAGTCAAGTGCCTGGCTGTGGATGAGGGCAGCGGTGCCCTCGACATACGGTGAGCACTGAGCACCAGCAGGCCGGCACGTAGCGTCAGCGCAACCAAGCAAAGCATGATTCAGGCAAGCATGCAGCACGAAAGGCAGCCGCTGCCTACACAAGTGGTGCGGGATAAGTTATGTTACATCAGGAGCGTGTCGGCCGAACGGCCTATGCTCCCCCCAGGTGGGGACCAGCAGAAGAGGTTCACCAAGCTATGCGCGTGCCATGCTAGAGGGCCAAAAGGGCTAAGCACAGCACAACAGCATCATGCAGCACTATGCATCATGCAGGGTTGCATGATACACGGGATATGTTCAATCATGAGTGTATTGGACAGACGGCCGATGCTTCCCCGCAGCAGGCGCAGATGGGGAACGGAAGACACGCAGCGGTTCACCAACCTATAGGGATATGGAGAGCGCAAGAGGGGTCAGTGTGGCGCAACAGAGCCATGCAGGGCTGTGGTGCGACGCGTTGTTTTATAACGATACGCAATAAACAACACAGCAGCCACGGCGCTGCGCAGGGCAGGGCAGGTGCTTGGGGCATAGCGCCAGGACGTTGCTGACACGCTAACAACACAAGAGAACACTGCATTACACTGCCATTACTGCCATGAACTACCCTGCACAGACGGCAATGGGGGCCATCAAGGCATGGAGTGATGTGATGCTTGGTAAAGCACTGCCACCACCACCACCAGTCTCCGATAGACTCAAAAGGCCCACACCATAAGCACCTCAACTGCCGCTAGCACACTCACATGCTCCCGCATGTGTGTGTGTGTGTGGGGGGGGGTGATGGCACGTTCAAGCCAATATGGGGTAGTCATCGATAAGAATACGTACTTCCTGCAGGTGCGGTACGCCCGGGAACGCTGCCGCCAACTGCCGCACCCACAACCCTCAGCTGCCGTCCAAGTGGATGACGCGCAGCCCGGCAAGGTGCGTTGAGGAGCGCAGCGCGTCACAGAAAGGCGTGATATACGGCTGCTCGGCGCTGGTTAGATACGTGCGAAGCCCGAGTGTACTCAGGCTTGAAAGCATGGTAGCGGCACGCAGCGCAGCGCCGAGTGCCAAAGCGACGCCCCCGAGCCACTTGCCGCGGCCCCAGTGTGCGCTGGTGATGTTGAGTTCTTGAAGTGCCGACAGGTGCCGGGCGCTGGGCAGCAGCGCATATAAGTGCTGCATGTCCGCCGGCTCCGCGTCCCCCACGCGCAGACTCGTCAGGCTGCGCAACGCCGTGCAGGAAAGCATGCCACTGTCTGTAGCCCCACTGCACTCGGCGGCGGTCTGCATGGCAAGCCTCCAAGCTCAATTGTGCGGAGGCCGGCCAGGTTCATGGCGGAGTTGTTTGCAAAGAGGTCAACGAGAGGGCCCAGGCCGGGCCCATCCGTCCAGCATTCGGGAAGGTGCAAGCTTGTCATGTTGCTCATGTGCTTTGCTCGAAGTGCCGACGCAAGCGCTACTGATGCGGACCCTGACAGGTCCTGAGCCCGCATGCCCAATACCTGCAGGGTGCTGAAGCTAGTGGAAGATGCCAGCCAGTCAAACACCTCCGCAACGTCATCAGGCGGGCCCAACATAATGGGCAGATGCAGCTCTGTCAAGGCTTGCAGGTGGCTGGCTGACCCTAGCATTGCTGCAACATCCGCACCCTCGCTCTCTGTGTGGTTGGTGAGGTTCAGCTTGGTAAGGCGGAGGTGCGGTGAGCTGGTGAGCAGGCGCAGCGCACCAGCTGCACGATTGCGAATCAAGTCATCAGCCACGACACCGCGGTAACTGAGGTCCAGCTCACGTAGACCGGAGCGGCGCATGCTCTGAAGCTGGTTGTATACCTCATCTGCGGCCCGGGCCCTGCCAATAAGTAACGATCCAGCAAGGTCCAGGCTGGTGAGTGAGGACACGACGTACGGCACGGATATGACATGGGCCCAGTCGAGCAGGAAATTGAGTGACAGGTCCATGTGCTGGATGTTTGACAGGTGTGTGGCTGCTGCAAGTGATGCCATGCGCATAGCACTCGCGCCAGCGCTTGCAGACCAGTTTCACGCCGCGCCAGCACCTCATTCGGCAAGCGGCTAAACAAGGGAGAGGTTGCGGCAACAGAGGCGTCCTGGTCCACATTGCACAGCTGTAGAGTGCATGGCGGCGCTGTGGGGGAGGCTTCCATGATCGTTTCCACACCAGCACACACGGTCCACGCTGCTGACCGTCAAGCAAACTTGCGGCAGTGCCGTCTCCTGCCTAGGGAAGCGACACGATGAGCATACAGGGCAGCAGCAGGCGTTGCAAACAAGCCCGGTGTGCGGCATGATGGGTGTGTTGGTGTGGGCGATGTCATTGAGCATTTGATGCATAACATGTTATGACTCACAACATCCGCAAAACAAGATGCATGTTGAATGCATTGGCACATGCGCATGGCAGCACGGATACCGATGCAAAGTAGGCGCATACACCTGCAGGCTGTAGCGCATGCAATCCTGGCATGTTTGACACTAAGCCTGATGCGCGGCTGAACGAAAAACACGTTGTACTGTGTGTGTTGTATTGGACGTAGGCTGTTCTTGGCACGCCCTGCACCGAACGGAGAATGCACAGGCCGCAAGGCCGTAGACTCGCATACATAAATCGGGGTGTGTCGGGAGTTGGGACGAGCTGCAAAATGACATACCCGTTGCCGGGATGCTTTGCAAGGAGGCGTGCGTCCCCATACCATGTGCGAATACGGCACCCCGCTCACACACGCACCACCACCCACCCCACGCAACTTCATGTTCACTAACCATCCATGAATGGCCTGATTGGCCAAGTAATGTAAAGTCAACCACGGCAACCACGTTCATGGGGGTGTGTGGGGGGGGGAGGCGGCAGATGGTTATGTTATGTTACATCAGGAGCGTGTAGGCCAAACGGCCCATGCTCCCCCCAGATGGGGACCAGCATAAGAGGTTCACCAAGCTATGCACGTGCGTGCCATGCTAGAGGGCCACAAGCGCTAAGCGCACCACAACAGCATCATGCAGAGTTGCACAATACAGTTCTTTGATGTACCTGGCAACCGTGTGACCATCTGAGGCGGCAGATGGTACTAAGCGGCAGATGGTACTAAGCGGGGGGGTCGCAAGTGGTGTGTGGTGTGGTGTGACCTTGCATGTCCCTGTACAGTCAAAATACCTGGGTCACGGACCCATACTTTGGCTGGGTCTCTTCGCTGCGCTTTGCCTCACTGCCACTTCACCTGGATATGCGCCACCACGTGATTACCCCGTGCGCGACAACATTGGGGTTTGTAGCACGGAGCCGACGCGCGTGGTGCTGAGCTGTTATGCAGCTGCATGGTTATGACCTTGTGGTGTAACCCTACTTCAAGGCCTGAGCATAACATTTACTGGTGAGTCCTGTGCCGTATGGCGAGGTCACGCAGTTCCGCTGCCGGGCCGTGCGCCAATGAGCAGAAGCCGAATGAAAACACCCGTTGGGGTATATTTCGTGGTGCATCCAGGCTTACTTCATCATGCCGTCTAGAAGTCCCAGCGCGTCACACAGAGCAACACAGAAACTGACACTGCCTTGCTGTCACGCCTGCTGTTGCGGCTATTCTTCTATGTTATGGGTTGGATTGGCTGGTTCCCTCACTGCTTGACGTGTGTTAAGGGGTTCATTTCTTTGCTTGGTTTCTCATCGATAATGAGTAGTGCAACCTGTCTACAGTGCTTTACGCCGCCACTTGCGTCTTGCTTTTGAGTCCAAGCCACAGCAAGTGAAAGTGTGTCCTCCTCACCTGCTGCTCCACTGCTGCCAGCTGTCCAGCTAGTCTCGAGTTATATTGAGGCGTGATCCCGTCTTGCTCCCACGCCGGGTCGCCGACTCTTACAGGTACTCTTATACGTGTGAGGGTATGAGACTGAAACCCGGCCACAGTTAAGGTGCAGCGAGGAAGGTCAACCAATAAGCCATAGCTGCAAGATGGCTGGAGGTGTGTGACCTGCTCGCTTGTGACACTCACCCAAATTTGAGTCCGACCTGGCAAACTGATTCAAGTCATGTGATATGCAGTATTACTGTGGCATGGTACCTGATTGTTTGGCTGTTGCGGAGACAGGTCATGCACGTCGTACACATGCAAAACAGTGCATATACACATCTACGCATTTGCCCAGGTCTCCTCACAAGGCAACATGGCAAGCAATGGGGTGTATCATTTAGTTGCCAGTATGCATTGCAAGTTGTATTGTGCCACCTGCACGGGCAGCCAGTAAGTCGCAGGTGGCTCAGTAGGCGGCTGCGGATGCTGCAGGTCTCAGGCTGGGCGTGAGCGCATCGGAGAGCGTCACCAGCACGGTCAAACACCAAAAAGCAAAACGGCCAACTGCACCCACAGCGGCAGCCACACCAAGCGTTGACCTCCTCACGTGCACGCGCTGCTGACCGCCGCCATGCGCCAGGCTGACGCTGCGCCACAGCTGTTGCCCTTCAGCCCTTCAGCCCCCTTTTCCCACCCCCACCCCCACCCCGCTTATTTCATTCGTTGCTGTGTATGTGCGTGCTCAACCCCTGGCGCCACATGTTTCCTTGCCTGCATCCATTTGTCCTATTGTGCATGCATGCGTCTGTGCTCGCTTACGTGCACACTTTCTCGGCCAGTCTGCCGGTTTCAAAACCTCTCCCCCAACTAACCTGTGGTTATACACTTCCAGTGCGGACCACGTCCTCGACACGATTGTGTCTTAGCTCAGATCTTCTGGCGTATTGCATGATTGCACTCCTCTTGTGGTGTCATTGTTGTCATTATCCTGCACTCTGTCATATCCTGCAGGCCTACACACACAGGGCCGCTTTGTGACGGCCGCCTCCCCGCTGCCGCCCGGCCTCAATGCCGCGCTCCTGCGCGCCGGCGTGCGCGCCGTGCTGTGCCCTGACGTGGACCTCCTCGTAACGCACGTGCTCATGGCCCTGGCGGAGGAGGGCGTGTTGCATGCGGTGCGTGCGGTGGAGCAGCGGCGCCCGCTGCTGAGCGGGGGCTGGTGTGATCGAGGTGGCAGAGAATGATTGCAGCTGAGCCTTGCACCCACAGCTAATAGGGTTTTGCCCACCTGTGAAGTGTCACCTGAGTGTCACTTGAGTTTGTCACTTCTTCAAGCGAACATTCACTGTTTGTGCACCTGCACTGGCTGCAAGTGCGGTCTCGAACACCAGATACCACCCTTGCTTCACATGGGCGGGCCGCTTATTTGCCAGCACCTGCGAATGACTGCCAATGACTGTGTGAGTGACATGCAGCTGGACCATGTCCGCCGGTTGCCGGTCCTGAGCCTTACCGTAAGGCTCAGGACCCGGACCCATACAACAGCTGCACACACAAGCCTGCAAGCACCCACTTACACCTGCAAATACTGCAACACAAACCTGGACCCAAAGTTGTGTACACAGCTGCACTCGCCTCAGATGCGGCTGGGGTTAAGAAACGTACACGCTTTGGTGCTCACACCAGGGAAACACCACGCTCTCGGTTTCTAGGTTTCTCGGGGCAAGTTCAAAAGCTGCGCGCGAAAAAACGCATTGCTCACACATTACGGTACATGGCCAGTTAGAGATAGGAGGCTACGTGGGTCGCGCGATGCATGTATTGAGGAGGGTGTCGAAACCTGATGAAGTTCTGGCGGTTGACTCCATGGCGCCTGGGCTACACTTGGAAGCCCAGCCGCGCTCAGGCCACGCGTTCTTGACTTTTAGCGGGCTACGAGTCGTGGCTCATGAACTGCAGTGAGCGAAGCCGGTGTGGGGAGCCGAGCACATACAATTGGGGTTCTGGAAGTGGACACGCTTGAGAGCAGCCAAGCTGGGAGCCAACGACAAGCCTGGACCAGCCTGTGGATCAGCGCTCGCCAAGCCAAACACCAGTGTACGTTGTGAGTCGATCTGATGGTGGATCGAGCCTGTATGTGGCAAAAGCCACAAACCTGGAAACCAGCCGGCCAATGCCATTCAGGATCCCAGCCACTGTTATGCGAGACTCGGTGAACGCCGTCCTCAACCATAGACCGAGCTGCACCTGCTAAGCATGGCTGAGGATTGCCATGCACCTCAACCCAGAAGCAGGGGCACTTCCGGGGAACTTGTGAGTCACGCTGCATCGTCGGTGTGTGACATCGGTGTTGCAGGCGCAAGCACACGCCCTCATTTAACTTCGGACAACATTCCCCCCTGGGACTTTCACCACGGGAGCCCTGCGCCACAGAGCCCTGCACCACAGGTCAGCTGGGCACATTTGTTTAGGCTATGCCGGGCAAGCAACTTGGCCTCCGTCCCAGCAGCAGCTGGTTGGTCGAAGGGTGTGTGCCTGCTCCTTGCCCAGTATAGCTTTGCACACCAGCACACCAGCATGCACACCAACATGCACACCTGTTCAGCGCATGTTCACAGTTGGCCTCGCACTTGTACAGCTACGTTGTTTTATGATGCCAGGGTCGGTGAGCTAGCGGTGACGAATGCTTGTGTACTCTGTCTGGGGATCTCTTGCACACACAGGCACACACAGGCACACACAGGCATTCGGGCTTGAGCTGTTTGAGCCGCAGCAGACATGTCGGCTGAGGCAGATTCCAAGCCTTTGCCGCGTTCCCCAAGCTCTTTGCGGCCTAAGGTCAGTGGTGTGCCCTTCTCCTGAATCACACAGCTCTTCTCTGTCCAGAATTGCATACATCTATGAATTTCGTGCTGTTACGATCTGCTTGTGATTTGTAAAACCGCTTGCATAAACCTCCCCAGCCAGCCACAACCAAGCGGCCATTAAATGTTGAGTGCACTTCCACAACGTTGTGTACACGTTCCTTGGGTCAACTCTCCACTTACGACTTCCCTTATGCTTGTCTTTCTGCGTGCAGCCAGGCGGAACGGAAGCAGGCGCCAGCATTTACTTGCTGTATGAACCCAAAGTACCCGAAACTGGAGCACACTCGGACATAGTGTTTATCCATGGCCTGCAGTTCGACATTGACAAGGCCAAGGATGCCTGGTGGAGTACTTGGACGGTTCGTGACACCACCGACACGGCCAAGGATGCCTGGTGGAGTACATGGACGGTTCGTGACAGCACCGACGCACCCCGTCCTGTCAACTGGCCGCAGTCATGGTTAGGGCCTGAGCTGAAGAATGCACGCATTTGGTCGCTATCCTGGCAGCCTATTGCGATCAAAGACAAGAAAATAGCTGTGGGCAACTTCCAAGAGCTGGCCGTACAACTCCTGGGCCTCCTGACAGATGACCACGTGCGCGTTGGCGGTGAGGGCCGCCGTGTGGTGTTGGTTGGCCATGGCATGGGTGGCCTTATGTTGAAGCAGATAGTAGAGGAGGCTTGGCGGGTTGTCAGTCCTGCTGAAAGTGCTGACGCGGGTCATAAGTTACAGAGCTCGGCCCGAGAGTTCCTGGCAGGACTGTGTGGTGTTATATTCTATGCAACTCCCCATAAGGACACTTTCTTGGAGCGGTGGACACCTACGAGGGTGAACGACGGCCAGCCAAACCTCCCTATCCTCACCTACCTCAAGACGTTTGATGTGAGGACCGCTATGCTGGACAGTGGGCATAGGCACATCCTGACCGACAAAAAAATCAAGCCCTTGTGCTTTGCGGAAATGCTCGAGACTGATCTGGTGGGTTTGCGTCTCGCGCCGCGTTATGTCCTTGGCAGACTTCCTTGTTCACCGCAAATTGTTTCCCGGATGTACCAGATGTTGCCACGCGGTGTTGGTAGTATAAGCTCGCACCCACAGAAAAGGATCTCGTTGTTTTGCTTGGTAGCGGCTCCTACATGCATTGTCCGATTCCTTGGTAGCGTTTAGTGGACGGAGCTGATGGCATTGCAACGGTGGCAGCAGTGGCAGCGGTGGCAGCCAAGAACGGTTAGTAGAATTTATACAGCAAGAATCCGTTGAGGCATATGTGTTGTAGCTTTGGTCACAGGGGCAGGACGCTAGGGGAGTCCACCCCCCCACATCCAAAACATGCATTTTCACTACGGTGGTGGGGGTCACCGAACATGAGTAGACAGACGAAACCTTGAACATAGGTTGGGGGACACCCAAGGGCCCCACGAACCATGTTACCAATTGTGTACTCATGTTCGGTGTCCCCAACGCCTGCATTTTCCACCGTCGCCCAAGGTATGAGGAAATTGCCGCTAATCATGCGCATGCTGGCCGTCGGCGCGGGGGCCCCGCAAAATCAAAATCAAAATCAAAGCTGGATAAAATGCTATGCATAGCTTGTTGCTGGTATTGTACATCTGTGTGGTGGGTGCTTGAAAAGCATGCAATCCACATGTACTGCTTCATCGGGGGTGTGCAGTACAAAGGCCCAAAGGCACGCACGGTACATGCAGGATTGGCAACATATGTTTTCAATCGATACTTGGAGGGATTTGAAGCTTGTGGCTGATTTGAAGTCAGTGCGGGTTCACAAAGGCGTGCCTAAGATACACCCACGCCGACGGCGACGGTGCGCATGATGATGGCAGGCAACTCCCTGAAACCCTTGGCAAAGCGAGCTGGGAAAGGTGATGTGGAAAGCTGGCAAGGCAGCCTGTGCAAGACAGCCATGCATGTGCTTGCGGTGTGTGTTGCTGATGTTTTATGACAGACACGCAACTGTACCGTAGAAAAAGGCACTTGCAAACTGGTTGCAAACACTTCTGCATCACGCTGCAGCTATGCCATTCACAAAACGCTTGTGTAGGCTGCCCCTGGGCTTTTTCACACCCAGATCCCTGGCGTGGCCAGCATTTACGTGGCGTTGCACACGTCGTGCAGTTATAGGCCGCTGCCTGCTCTGCCTGGTGTTTGTCAAGGTTTGCTCCTTGACTTTCTGCTACAGTCTACTGGACGTGTCCAAACGATTTGCTGTTGCCTCCGGCCTTCATCCAGCACTGTCTGGAGCTCTAGCATTTGTGAGTCCAGAACCACGTCGGTGGCAAGGATTCAGCGCTGTGAGGCTGTCTTGGCAGCTGGCCTTCAGCCGAAAGCTTTCCTAACAACACAATCGGAGGTTTCGCACATTGCACAACAGTCATGGTTGCTGGGCTCAACCATGTTTTGCGGTCTTGTGACGGTTACACAAGCTCTGCCTAGAACGGGCATACACGGAACTTCAAAATTACAAAAGTATTCGTTAATATCCATAATCACTTTTGTTCGCTTCGGGGAGTCGAATTAGCGCTGCCGAATTGGGCTTAATATGGTTCGGGTTTTGGGCCAGTGCTGTGATCGGGGTGACCCCTCTACTGGCAGGACGCCCAGCATGCGAAATGTGTGATTTTGCATCATATCTCAAGTAAGCTAGGCTGGCAATGTGAGTAAGCTAGGCTGGCAATTTAAACCTCTTATTTTACACCGTCAGACAGTTTTCGACCGTAATATTACTGGACCGTAAGACCGTAAACCATAATTTACCGTTACTAACCCCCATGGGCCAAATAATAAATTACGGATTACTTACTGCGTAAAACCGTCGTAACCGTCGCAGCGGAATGCCGCCAAACACGATGCGGCATGCGCCTCAAAACGCTTCCTGGGGCCTTGCAAGCCAGGTTTCTCCATACCTGACTCCTTCTCAGCACTCAGTATGTCTGGTAAGGGGATTTCAGAGTGCAAAAGGGCTAAGACTCGCTCTGCTGGGCCTCCAATCGCTACCCTAAAAGTAGCTGCGGCGCTCGCAGGCATGCAGCGCTGTCCGCAATTGTGGCCCAAACCAAACAGCTGAAGCTATCCAGCCACACATTATATCAGCAGGACTGCCTCCCTCCCTCCACCACAAAAGGGCCTAGGCCGTGAGAAGCAGATGATGAACTGGCTGCGCCACGGTGTGCCGAGTGTACACACGTGTCATGCAAGCCAACTTTACGAACATGACCAAGTTCAGAGTATATTGAAGTTGTGTTCAGCTGTCACTGAAGCTCGGCAACAGCAAACTCCAAAGGTGCCTGAGGTCAAGTGCGACATCAATTAGGGAATGCAGCGACGGTGTTGAAGACGACAGTGACTGGCACACTGCAGTTCATCAGCTGCACGCTAAGCATTACTGGTTACTTTGCTTTGCTGATAGGTTGTTTGCTTCAAGTTTAGGGGGTCCCATCTGTGACAATTGCCTTGGTCTTGACACCCTTTCGCCCCAGGAGGCAAACACCCAACTGGTTCCAAAACCAAAGCGACGCGCAGGACGCTGTTTCGGCCAGCGAAACAGAGAAAACAAGCGGAAAAACGCGAAATCTTGACGAATTGTTATGGTTTGACGGCTCTTTCGACGTTGGGCGGGGCCGTAATTTCGCCGTAACCGTAATTTGATTATTTACGGTAAATGACGGTCTGTTTTGAGCCTCTGATATCTTACATGACGGTGTGACGCCGTAACCGTAATTGACGTCAAAAGCCAGCTAACAGGTCTCAATGTGATAGTCCGCATGTACATGATGTAGGCTCTCAACCAAGATGCTCGCCATGCCGACCCAATTGAAGGAACCCCTCCAATTCCAGGCCTGTTTTTTGTTGCACCCACAGCGACAATCCGGCAAACACACGCAACTTCAAACCTTCATAACTTCACATGCAAATAGCTAAGCCAAGTTCTGGAAACATGAACATGACGTGTGAGATGTGTATTGCATGACTGACATGTGTTATGTACCATCCAATACGTAAAGTGTGACACTGCAATAGCAGAAATTGGGACGCAAGACATTACAAGCCGCCAGCCATGCAAGCCAAATTGTATGCCTAATTGTGGTGTTGGGTGGTCGAGTTATGGTCATTTGCTGTCCAAAAAGTATGATTGGTGCACAACAAGCAATCATGTGCTGCGACACGGGACCGCATCGTACGTGCGGAAGCGTGAAAGGGTGTGGGAAGGAATCCGTCACGCCCGTTGGTGGTTGATCTGTGTATGACATGCGTCCCTACACTAGTCATTGCTATGTGCATCTAGTTCACATGTGTGTGCGTGCTTTCATGTGTGCGTGCGTCGATGACGTGTGTGCGTCGATGGCGTGTGCGTGCGTGTGTGTGATGGGGTTTGGGTGCCGTGTCAATGAGGCGGCGAGGTGGCCAACCAGCATACGGCAAGTTCATTCAAGCCGTCGTGTGTCTCACCTGGTGCAGGTCCCGGGCCAAGGCCTGTCAAAGGCGGTGGTCGTCGCTCAGGCATCCGCCCAGTTGGACCCCTTGACAGACATCTCTCTGCATGCAGATCACTTCAACGTATGCAAGCCCAGCAGTCAAACTGAGATGGCGTATAGCGCCTTCCTGGACTACATAATGAATTCATTGAGTAATCCCAGGTTTGCCCCTGGTTTGCCATTCCTTCGGCGCGGCATACCCACGATCAACATGTCGTCTGCGTCAACGAGTGCCCATGAGGTCCAACCTGCGACCCAGACGGCGCATGCACGCTTGGCAGGAATTGCAGGTAACTTTAACCCTTAACTGGCCGACCATTTTGGGCCATTTGGGGGGGGGTCACAAATTTCAAGACAGCGCGCCTTGGAGCAAGGCTTTGGCTGGTCCACTTCACACAGCGCTACTATGGTCATATAAGCGCGCCTTAGTGCTGCTCTGGTGGGATATGGTTTTGCGCTGGCGCTTGTTTGGGTGAACAAACATGGGCAACCAAAAACAGGGTACGGTGGTGCATGCCATTGCGGCACTCGCAAGAACCACGGCGTTCTTGGTGCACCCGTGGCATGTAGCGCGTTCTTTGGTATCTTGGCTTGGCCTTCTGGCGGGTTAGCCGGTCGGATGTGTCTGTGGGCGCGACTCAGGCTGAAAACCCCTCAACCTTCCATTTTGGGCTGGCAAGCAGGCCGCCCACCCTTCGTGTGGCCCTGGGTAAAATGTGTGTGCTGCGTAAAATGTGTGTGCTGGGTAAAATGTGTGTGCTGCGCCATTAGCACTGCTAGTGACTTTGTCCAACGCAGTCCAGCAGGTGACCTTGATACACGGCTTGTGTGGGCAGGGAAGGGGTCACACCATGTGCTCCTGGGCTCCCCGCGCCAAAGTTCCATAGCTCAATGGCTGGGCAGGGCACCAAGCCCACGATTTCATGTTGTGGGAGCTGGTGCGTTGCCGAGCCTCCCGGGTCCCGCACCAAGGCGCAAAACGTGTTCGAGGGGACAACACTGAGAGTTTCTGAGAAGCTCATGGGGACACGTTCAGTTTTAGCGCGGCTCTGTTGACAAAATGGAGCAATGACAACTAGCAAATGAAAACTAGCAAAAGTGAGCTCAGCAGAAGTGCTTCAGGCGCGCGCGGCACCTGCTCCCTTGACCTGGCCCTAACCTAGGGGGCAACCTGAAAGGTGTACTACGTGTACTGCACGTCCCGGGGACGACGGAGCAGAGTTGGCGCAGTTTCAGGCTCGGGAAGGGGCAGGGGGCCTTATGGCCGATATCGGCCAACTGGCCAGTTAAAGGTTAAACACTTCCAGAAAAACATGGAATTTGTTTGTTTTTCGTACTGCTGTACAAATTTCATTTTTGTTTGTTTTGTACTGCTGCCACGTGCTTGCCATCAAGTGGCACCATGTGTAACACTGATAACAGACGCAATCTTAGTCTGGCCCAGAAGATGTGCCTGTGGCCGTGGGGTCCTCGGAGCAAGTGCAGTGCATGTATGAACTCAACGGTCGTTCCAATCATGTCTGATTTCAGCACACAAGTGGATGTTGCATTGTGTTATTGTAGCGTGCGGCTGAGTGATCGTGCCAACAAGTGCCGGTACACAAACATACGCATGCATGCAACGTCATGCAAGGCTGGATGAGGCTATCATTATTCATGCATACACAACTGTGCGCAGTTGCGTGTACACACTGAAGGGAAGATTCGAGGCTAACAGGCAACCTATTGCCTGCCACCTATCTTGCAACGCGGGCCAGTGATACCATTCTGATTACAACGTTAATCAGTGCAGTTCCAGGACTAGCAACTCCGTGCTGTCTGCGAAGCGCGGGGTAAGCAACAGCCCCAACGATGCAAGCCTGTCAATCAGTACTGCTGGCACTCCGGCCGAGCTCAGCACAAGTCACACTGTAAGGCTATCACTTACAGGACGCAATAGGGCAAGTACACCGACTTCAATCCTCGGGGAGCAACTGACAAGAGCACAAATCGTTGTTCAATGGCAGCAGAGCACCCGGCGTGCCCCAAAACGGTCACGCTGGTGCTATTTATACAAATCAACACAGGATAAGGGACCTTTCGAAAGGTTGCTCAATCCAATCCGTACACAGCACTTTCCAGGCCAGAAAGCACGCACAGGCCAGGGTGTCAAGGGCGTCACCTATCCAACACCGAAACCATGCACTGACCAGCAAATGAGCAAGCCAGACAAAGCCAAAGAGAATATAGCAACAACAGCTCAGTGTTTCAAGCACAGCAGGATCGCACATAAAGCAGCGGAACCTGACCGCACGGCATTCCGCGAGCGGAACCCATTTCGACACCGAAACCTGTACGCTCTTGACATTATGACCGGTCTTGCTTTTCGCTGCTGACAAAGAACAGTGCAATTGATGCAGTGTAGTGATGTGCAGTGTAGTGATGTGTAGCACGGTGTGGTGCTTGGAACTCTGACCAGCCCTGGTTGCAATTTGCTGCCATTGCTTGCTCAACTTAGGCTTGCTACAACTACCGCAAGCACAACTACCACTTGTTGCATTCCATGCTTGTTGTGACTACTGCAGAAAGAGCAGTGGAGCATACCGACGCAGTACCCGCCTACAACCACCCGCGAGTGGACGGCGTGGATGACAAGGTTGATAACGTGGACGGGATGAGGGCGATGCCGGTGCGTAAGCGTGTGCCCCTGCTTGGCATGGAGCATCGCAACGGCAGTGCCATCCATTTCTGCAATCAGTTTGTGCAAACACAATCGCCTATCGTTGGCGTTGGCTACAATCCATCAAGCATTCTATAAGCCACAGGCCAAGCATATAATAACAAAGCCAATTGTAGGCTGTCAGAGTCTGCTTTGGCCTTGGCACATTCTCATGAATGAGCGTTGCGAAACTGGGTGCTGGGAGGAAGTTGCATGGTTACCATGCTTCCAGTATGGCTCTTCCCACCCACCATGCCTGCCTGCGGTGCTAGTGGCGCATGCATTGGGGACCGCAATACAACGATGGTTCACTTCCATGCATGCAGGTAGAGATATTTGGACCGGGGTCTGAAATTTTGACTGGTGTTTGTGACCCCGCATCGTTTGTTTTGGCGTATGCCTCGTGTCTTGGTGTTGTAGCACACATGGCCTCACTCAGCCCCTGCACTCTTGGCCCTTGCATGCATAGCCTCAAGTTGGTAAGCCTGATCCCTAAGCCATTGCATATAGGGATTGACCAACTGAATGCTGCCAAGGTGGGGCCGGCTGGTGCCCGGCGGTTAAGGCATCAGGCTCGTGATCGCAAGGTCATGGGTTCGACTCTCGCCGTCGTCGGGGTTCGTTTCCCCTTGGTCTCCCCCAGAGAGGTAGTAACATCCATGACTTG
>BDDA01000766.1:38097-56306 GCA_001662385.1 Chlamydomonas asymmetrica
CCACTTGACGATGATGCCACGGTGAAGCCACATGACAATGGAGGGAAAAATGGCAATGCCACGGTGAAGCCACGTGACCGTGGAGGTCAAAATGATGATGCCACAAGTCGTGATTCACTTGGTGAGTGCATTAGACGTGTGCATCAAAGCATGAGCCCGCCAACCTATAGTTTGAATAACTATCAAGTTGGACCTTGACACTCACCACTATGACTGCCATGTTTCGAATCGAAAGCCCAAACGGATATGTACGGCACCTGCCAAGATGATTGCTCATGGCGCACACCGCCACAGATTTGCATATGTACTTGCATGCACACATGCCTTCTAGAGCAATGATGGTCGCAGTTATATACGCACACGTTATACACATGCGGATGGCTCCCTGTTTTTATTCTTGACCAGAGAATGAAAATACCGAAGTGAGCAAGGCAACAAGCAAGGCAAGCACCACAAGTTGCCGGCAAGCAAACACAACAAAACGCACAAAACAGGCTCACGGGCCGTCCAAAAAAACAGGAAAGCAACATGGAAGTCTGGTTGGACGGCCACACCAAAACCCAACACCCCGCAACAAAGCTGCACAACCGGACTTGGCGGAACAATCAGACTAAGAGAACGAGGGAAGATAACGAGTGACTGCTCTGGAGTAATTTGGTGGAGTTTGCAAGACATTTGTGCCCTGTTGGCTCGCTTGTGCACACAGTAGATGGTGCCAACCACCTCCAAGGTAGATTCCCAGGGCGCACGTGTTGGGGTTTTCAAAATTAGATGTTTAGTGTTTACCGGTATGTCGAGAATGTTGTTGTGCATCAATGTGGCCGCTCTTGCTAGGTAACTTGTGTCTGGAGGCTTGCTGTGCTTGGGCCGTGTACACACGTTTTCTTATGCTTTCTTATGCTTTGACGCTTGCAAAAACACACGGTAACAGAGAGCAACGGTTCCTGACGACAACTTGGCCTTGGTCTCATCTTTGTAGACCCAATGCATGGGCACAACCTTGAAAGCAAGCAACCAGCAGGAATGGCGCCCACAACTATGAACTAGTTGCCTTGTCCAAGGCTGACAGTTTTGCTTTGCCTAGCAATCTGCCACGCCCCGGCTGCGCGGGGGCACACAAATGAGGGGTCAAGCAGGAGGGGCTCAGAAAGTTTGCAGGGTACACCTATGACCCCTCTGAGGTAGCCATGGAGTTGCACGGATAGTACTCATTGAGAGCAGCATTTTGGCGTACAGCACGCCCGATTTGGAGCACTTGAAAAAGGGGTGGGTGGGTGGTGTCCGGGGGGGGGTCGCAGACTTTCTGCTAACTTTCTTCTGCGAATTTTGACCTGGGAGTTGCGCCATAAGCCTTGCCTTTGCGAGCTCAATCGATTTGCACACTAGGATCTGCGCACCCCCTTAGAAACCCCCCTCAGGGAACCCCCCCCCTGGAGCTGGCCGACCGCGCCTCCATCTGTAAGTGCCAGCCCCTTGCATATGAAGACTGAGCAGTATTTGCCGCTGTGGATGCACAGCCTGGTGCAACTGCTAGCAAGAAGCCCCGTGTGGTGTGCAAGGCGCTGGTCGAGCTGCCGCAAGCCATGCATGTGCACGTGGGGGCGCATATCTTGCATGGTGACCTCGATCAGATTGAGGATGCGTGCGGCTGCTGTGGTGGTCCCAGCTGCTCTGCCACGCTGGGCTCTGGCTCCAGTAGGAAGGTGGTCAAGGTGCAGGTCACTTGCAAGGCAGGATACGCAGGCAGGTTCGATGCATTCAACTACGGCACAGCCAATAACGATGCAGCCAGGAAGTGTACCAACCACCCTATGGCATGCAGTGCAGCCGGCTGCGACCGTGTCATATGGAAGTACAACATGCACAAGCACTGGCAGCGCAAGCACAGCGGTATGGAGCTGCCCAGGTCATATGAGCTGGGGCCCCTAGAGCAGGCATTCATGGAGCGGCAGCAGCAGGGACTCAAGAAGCCTAAGGCAGCGTTAGGATAGCTTAGAGTATGCAGCATGGAGTAGGTTAGATGCGATCAGGCTTAGACGGCAACGAGGCCGAAGCGAGCGCGTGTCAACGCTCAACCCTGGACTTCTCTTGGTATTTGACGTGACCACTTCAAGCATTATCTGAAATTTTACCTGCTGCACACGTTGCCCTCACTGAGAGCGTTCCGTAGCACTTTCTCTGGTGTAAAAATACGCAGTCTGTGAGAAGTTGGGTGGGGGGTGGGGGGTGGGTGGTGTCCGGGGAGGGTCCATGCAGACTATCTATCATAGGTGTCCGCTAACTTTCTTGTGAGCCCCTCCTGGGTCAAGGGTGAGGTGCTCAGACGTGTATGCTAAGTACCGCGTGTATGCGTGCGTATGGCGGTGGCGCATGCATGGGCGTGGCATTTGAGCCCCTTGAGCTCAAATACAAGGGGTTCATGAGTACCATGAGGTGCGCGGAAGGCGGGGACAGGTGTTCATATGACAGCCGTGCGTGGCGTGGGACTACGCCGCAGGGACGCGCAGCGCAGCGCTGGCTTGGGCTGTTTGTGCTGTGCTCAGTGATTGATTGTTTTGTGCCCTTATGCTCTCTGATCCGCAACGCTCGGGCGCTGAGACCACAGTTTGTTGGCTGTTTCAAACCCGGTTTCGGTTTCGTTCCAGGCGTGCTTTGTTTTTTCCTTTGTATGTTGGCTTATTTCGTCTATGTGTACTATGTGTATGGTTTCTATGTGTATTGTATTCGGCTACGGTGTATGATCACTGGCTAGACAGGTCCAGGGCCCTTTTTCACAGGGATGGGGGGTGGTTCAAGCCGATTGAACCATAGCCAGCGCAGCGCGTCGCAAGCCCGGGCTGAAACACGTTGCGAATAACTTTGCTATGCCTCTACCCGGTTTGTCGCGTTGGGCAGGGTGCAGACGCGCAGGCGCTTTGTCAACTGGGGTTTGATGTCCAGTTGGGTGCCCTGCGGGCCTTTTGGAGTCCACGCCGGCCGGGCAACCCTGAAAACGGAAACTTGTGCTTTTGAGCAGCCGTATTCGCGTGCTGGGGAAACGCCATAGGGCCCCGCGGCGCGATTCGGGCCGGGAGGTTTTGGGGTATGCAGCTCCTAGGGGAGAGGGCAGGGCCGAGCCTCCCCCTGAGGGCCCCCTTGAGCCCCGGGTTTAGGCCCTTCACGGCATTCCTGCGCTCTTGGATCCTCGCTTTGCCGCTTCGCCCGGCCGGCCCCGGGCCGGGGTGATGCTGAAACCCTTGCTTTTACTGCCAAGCGTGTCCGGGCCTTCGGCCCGAGATACTGCATTATATAGATAGATATATGACTCAGGGCCATTGCCGCTAACACTACTGAACGCCCATTCTCAACACCAACACCAGGGCAACACAACTACCTTGGCTTGAAAGCCCCGTTTAGCTGCAGACAAGGCGTGCTTATACTGTGTTGCTGTCGACACCGTCCATGACAAACCAATCTTGTGTAACGCTGTTGTTTTGCGCCACCGTTTATAACCAGAACCTGAAAAACCAACCTGTCAAAAATGTGAAACTGTCTCCTCCCGGGGGCATGAACCAATATAGAAAAACATTTCATGGGATGGTCTAGTTCAGGTTTTGACCAGCCTTTTTGCAAAAATCGGTGCAACCATAATGCAAGCATATGTGTGATCCACGGCCATGTGGGCAAGGCCAGTTTTGGGTCGAGACCGGGTTTGGGGTTTCAAAGCTGACCTGGATTATTATGTACCTGCCTTCTTGATGATTAATGACTCGTGGATGAAACACACATCCACAAAAATGTTGTCGGAACGTGTGTGGCGTTCACAGGTTCTGGACAGCTGGCGCGTGGTGTGGCAGCCTTCCTCATGTCCGAACACAACTCTGCCCGCACCCTTGCGGTGTATGGGTGTTGGGGGAGTGGCAAGTCATCGTTGATGAAGCAAATCCGCAAGTACATGATTATCAGAGCTTTGTATGCCGAGGTTGTTGAAGCAACCAAGCTTGACCAGCCCGCCAAGACGGACCAGGCCACCCATAAGAGTGTTGCGGCTGCTGCAGGCGTTGTAGTTGTTGAGGTGGCGCCTAACACAGACAACTTGGACAAAGCCGACAATTGCAAATCATCTTGGGTTCAGCAAATATGCAAGTTCTTGATGGACAAAGTACCAAAGTCCGCACCGGTCGCGGTTGTAGCCGCCGGGGTGCAGGAGGAGGTGGTGGGCACGACGGTTGAGACAGCAGAGGCTCGGCGACAACATGTCCATGCAGCAGCGGCGGCGGCGGTGCAGGTCCCTGAAGCAGCGGCGGCGGCGAGGCAGGTCCCTGCAGTGAACATGACAGCCATGGCTCTCAACGACGAGCTCATCAAATTGTTGAGCAGTGAACAAAACTACGTTGCAGCAGACGTGGTGGCAAACTTGAAAAAACTTCGACCGCTGACACATCTTGACTTTCTAGGGCACGGCAACTCACCACCGCTCGTAAAGCCTTGGTACACTCGACAAGAGACGATTAACATCAAACAACCACAAGGGCCACGTTGGACGGCATGGTTGGCTGGGGTTGCCCCATTCGGCACATCTAGACTCAAATCATCGAGGACAAGTGGTGACCAAGAAAAAAACGGAGACAATGCGAAACAGGAGCAAGCAGATGGTTCAGAAGCAGACTTGGTTGCAGAGCTGGAGAGGCTGACCAATATGACCTTGGTTCGGGTATGGTTCAACGCATGGTAAGGTGCCAACAACATGTAGGTTTGGATAACCATATGCCAATCAGCTGGCAACCACGCTGAACGGTGGAAATCTGCACACGGTTGTGAACAACGTTGTGATGGGCAAGACGTAACCTTTGCTTTGCATGTCGCTTATGTACGTCTCAGCCCCACACTCGTGCATACATGCATCTTGTAAGTTTATTTGTTGTAGTGCTGGTGTATGTAGCAGTGTATGTTTCATCCGTATGAGGTCCCACCTGTATTGACGTTACATGCACTGAGCTACATCACAAAGTATAGTTGCATGAGCCCATATTGATGGCTTGAGTATGCTTGTGCCACATTGTTCGGCAAGACTCTGTTGCGTCAACGAGCTTGCTTGTGTATTCATAACCACACAATTGTTGTGTACTCTGACTTTGGTTCCTGTCATGTACACAACTTGCAGGGAGTATCTGTCTAGTGACCAGATTTGGGGTGGACTCATGGTCGAAATTGTTGCGCAAATGGAGAGCTTGCTGCCATGGTACTATTGGCTATGGATGGTTGTTGCGCACAACCTCGTGTACCGCAAAATGCAAATCCTATTGCAATTTGTTTTACCCACGTTGGCGTTGGTCCCGGTCATAGTGGCAGTGTCGGTGTATGCTCCTCAGGTTTTACAACAAATCACGGGCACAGAGGTGAGCAAGGCTCTTCTACTATGTGCGTGTTCTTGCAACATTGAACGTTTCGTACACCTGTCATTCAATCTCCAACATATCCGTTGTCCAATAGCATTTTCCTGGTTACGGGCACATGGTGACTGTCACAACTACCACAACGCGCGGGGAGCATGCTTAACTGTTAACTATAAATGACGACCATTGTGGGCCATTCTGGGGGCGTCCAAGATTGAAACAAGCGCACCTTGGAGGGAGATTTTTGCTGCACCACTTAAGTGAACGCTAAACTGGTGATATAAGTGCATGTTAGTTCCATTCCGTTGGAGTATGGTTTTACTTTGGCGCAGGTTTGGGTTGACGAAGATAGGCAAGCAACCAAAAGCACTGTAGGGTAATGCATGCCATCTCTGCACCCGCAAGGATTACGGCCCCCTTGGTGCACCTGAGGCATGCGAGCATTGTTTGGGATCTAAGCTCGAACATCTGGCGGGATCGCCAGGCAGAGTGCCCCTACGCGCGTGTCGAGATGAGAACCCTTCAATATTCTGTTTTGGGCTGGCAAGCAAGCCGCCCACCCGTCGTGTGATACTGGGTGGAGTTATATGTTGCGTGCGCCATAGCACTGCTTATGGCTTTTGTAGCTCAAGCTCAAGCTAGCAGGTAACATTGGGATACTAGGCCCAGGTGGGCATGGAAGAGGCCAAACCACATGCTCCTAGACGCTCCGCGCCCAAGTTCCGTGGCTTCATGGCTGGGTAGGGCACCAAGCCCACAATTTCCTGTGTTGGGAGTTGGTACGTTCTCGAGCGTTCCGGATCTTGCACCAAGGCACACAACATATATGAGGGATCCCAATGACACATTCTGGGAAGTCCGCGAGGGCGCATCCAGTTTCAACGCAATTATGTTGGCGAATGGACCAGTGAAAACGAACCGGATGAGGTAAGCAAAATAGCTTGTGGCACGCGCGGTACTTGACTCCTTGACCTGTCCCCGAGCTCATGGCTAACCCGGAAAGTTGTACAAGTTATAAAGCTCGTCTGTGGCAGTGTTGGCAGTGTTGGCAGTGTTGGCAGTGTTGGCAGTGTTGGAGGCTCAAGAAGGGGTTAGCGGGTCTGTTGGCTGATGCCGGCCAAGTAGTCGGTTAAGGGTTGAGACTTGAGATGGCGCGCTTGCAATGCATTTTCAACTTTCAAGTATGCATGTGTGTATTTGTGTATGATGTGGAATGCACCAATGTATGTCGTCGCCCTACGGTATGGTGTGGAATGCACCATTGTAGGCCGTCGCCCTACATGCCGCATGTTGAGGCAGTAATTAGTAAAAAGTAGCACGTGCTCTTTGTCCCCTAGAGTCTACGCAACAAGTGTGTGCTAATGTGCTTGGTTTGTACTCTGTATACAAGCCCAACACTTGTTCAAGCGACACGTTTTTGAGCAAAAACAACCGCAACCACCGAGGCCCAATCATTTCATGTGTGTGGTGCATGCCCAAGTAGCCCACTCCAAATACACTTGTGTGACTGCCACCGGGTGCTGTGAGGATATGCACTGCAACCATGTCGATGTTGTGCATTGTGTGTGAGCTCGTCATGCAGACGCAATCGCACTTCGCCCCAGCAGTGGCCGTGCCTCTGTTGGGAGGATACCTCATAAGGCAACTACTGACTTCATTCAAGCCCGTGAGCCGGGATTTGTTGGAATCGTTGCATCAGCTGAACTTCAAGAACGTGCACAAGAGCAAGGAGGGCTACCACAAGAAGGTGGGTTATGTATCCTACTGTAGGGCTTGCCAGCAGTGCGTTTGTACTACATGATCGCTCAGCCATTGAGGACGAATACCACGTGCTCTTGCAACGTACGAATTATAATGATGGACGCGACTACGTACCATCAGAATGTACCTATGTATCAAAAGTCCACCACCTCAAGCCCAACCCACCGCCTCATGACCCTATCGTAGTTGTTAGTGAACGCAAGTACAAGCTATGAGACCATTATGCGCACACACCATTCTAGTGCGTACGCAGAATGGTGTGTGCGCATGTTTGGGTTTGCACGCATAGCATGGCAAATACCAACAACACATACCAAGCACAGTGCCTAGACACAAGTTCACTCATGTATCTGGTGTCCCTAGGCTTTTGACTGTTGTTCGGCTGCACGGGGCCAGCCAAGGTGTGTCGGCCGTTGGCGGCATATGCACGATTGTCGACTGGCCAAGTATGCCCCTTGCTCAACATCCTTGTCAAAGTGATTGCTCCAAACGCCGTTTTGACCTGCTGTGGCATTGTCCACTATGGCACCCAGTGGCATAGGGTGGCGCTGCAAGTTGCGGTCATCCGCAATTGTAACTCGTAAGGTGCCTATCTTCGGCTGCTTTGGGTTTGAGGAAGCCGCGCCGTGCCCTTGCTGCGCAATTTACAGCGCTTGAACGCTTGGCAAGATCTTCTTAGGGTCAGGAACGCGAATGCCAAGTCTGGGGATAAAGGGCACAAGCCCGCGCTGGCCACTGGCGCTCGACCACGGGGGGTCAGGATTTGGTCCGAAGTCACTTGTGCCCTAACTTCGGCCCGGCTGGAAAACGCAACACGCCCAGCAGGACAGTTGTATATCCACGAACCAAGTTGAGACGCTGAATAAATAGTCCGGAACATATTTTGCAAGCGCGGGCGACAGTACGCCCGCCAGGATCGGCACCAGCAACATGCCTTCACCATCACCAATTGGCATGGCAATGGGACCCCCTCAACTGCACGCCCCGCAGCCTTGACCCTGCAAAAGCGATATCTTAAGCTTAGTTCGAGGATATCAAAGCCATATGTCGCTTGGATTGGTTCTTTTGCGCACCTTGGATGTGCAGCACATTAGTGCTCACTGGGTGCTCCCTCATTGCTAGCTTCGAATCGGCACGCCTGGCAAATTTTGCGCACGTGGCACGCTTATTCCACAAGCTAATAGCCAGTATATCATCCCCGGGTGCGCAAACAGGGCCAGGGGCAGGAGAGGCGCGTGGTTTCCTGAACCGGCCGAATTTTGGTTGGCAACCTGAACATTAGGCACTTGACAAGTTACAAGCCTCCGGCATGGCTTCACAACCTAAAAATATGGAAAGAGTTTGGCCAATGGACTCGAAATAGTTCCCAAGGGGATGTAATGGACTGATAAATTTGAGACCTAGGTTCTGATGTGATGCAGTCAAACCCTGCCCCGGATATGCGTCAGGCTCGCAGCGAGTGCTTCTAGCTTGCAACGCAGCCCTAGCACACATCGCGTATGGAATGTGATGCGTCCTTGTTCAATACGTACCAGTAATGTGTGCTCAGCACCAAGTCACATTCTCACATTCAGACAAGTACATGCGAGCTCAGGCAGGTGTCATTGCACAAGGCATCTGTTCGTTTTCATTCATCCATGAAACAGGTACGGGAGGACCTGAAGTTTTTGCAGGCATTTGTGCGGGCAAGAGCGAAGAAACAACAACGCTATGTGGTGTTTATTGATGACCTGGATCGATGCCAGCCAAATAAGGTGGTAGAAGTTTTGGAGGCTATTAACATTGTCCTGGCAGATTTCCAACTGGAGTTCATGGTGGTGATTGGCATGGTGAGACTAGCGATTTACTGTGCCAAAATCCGTATACACTTTGACGCTAGCTTTGTTGTTGGCATGCTTAATTGCTTATGCAAATTGTGTTTGTGCAAATTACCAACGGGCTCTAGTTGGCACTAAAAGTTGTAAGTTGTCTAGGAATTGTGCTCTCAAGTTTGTGATTGTGCTTGTATGACGAGCTTGGTGCGTGCAGGACAAGGACTTGATCACTGAAGCCATCCAGAAATCATACAAGTTTAAGAACATCCAACGTGCTGAGGTGTACTTGCAAAAGGTTGTACAGGTATGTGGATTTCATGTGTTGTCTGTAGGAACTGTGCCCCATTCCTGTGCATTGTGCTCGTTAGAAAGTATTTAGGGTGGATCCGGGCCCCACTGAGCCAGCCATCATGAGGTTCCCCTTCGTTTACCTTCAACGCTCACAGTGCCCTACCTACAGAAGTGGGTGGATCCCACCCTGGTTACCACTATTCCTACCCACCTAAGTCAACCCACCAGGGTTTCTCAAGGCAGTCCACTCCCTGGCTTTAGACACTCACCCACACTCACCCACCCAACTGCCTATGAGTCCGGATGGCTAGACCCACTATGCAACTTTCTGACGATGTGTGATACCTTAGCGAGGTCCTCAAACATACGAACGAGACGTTTGCAAGGCAGGCGGGACGCGTGGGACCTCCTTCTCGTCCCGCTCCCCAAAACGTGTCGCCGCCTTGACGCGCGCGACATCTGCCCCTTGTCCAGCCTGCTCTCCAAAGGAAGCACACGTGCATAGCGCGCTCAGACTTCCTTGTGCACTTATAGAAACTATCATATTGTGCAGAGCACTGGTTGGGCCTGCGGTGGGCTGTGGAGACCTCTCCCAGTGGTCTTGGCCAGTGGTCTTGGCCATACTTGGTGTGTTGATACTCTTGCTTGGCAACTTACTTCAGACCGGCAACACCAAGAATAAAGTGTCCGGGACAGGGTGAGTAAACAAGCACAAACGCGTGTATCTCATCGGCAAGTGCAACCCCAGTACAAACATTGCAGAAAGCGGCGATGTGGAACTGCCACTGGCAAACGCAATTGCTCTTGCAACTGACATTGACACGCCCCTAATCCAGTGGGTGAGAATCCTAGGAACCCACCTGTGCATTAAACCCCCCTTGTCAAAGAAAGCATGAGGTAACAAGCCTGGTTACAGGCGAGGCTGGCGGGGCTGACAGGGCAGTCATCCTACAAAGGCAGGACACCATATGCACAGCTGGGAGTACTGCGAGTACTGGGGTCCCACATGTATTCCATCAGGGCAGGAATTGCAGTGATCATGACGGACGAGGGGTAAAATCCCGGACCCCTTGGGCCTCGCACGCTTCCGGGCCCCTTCCCCGTAATTCAGGGCTAGTTGACCTCTGGTGTGGACCAACACACACGATTGTGAGGTGATGCAGACTGCCGGCACACACATGCAGTGTTACTCATTGGCAACATTTCCCGCCCTTTGCATCATGGGCATCATGGTAGTCATAGCATTCCTACACAAACCTGTGCAGGTGGCCATTGTTGTGGGCAAGCCAGGCGAGCCACAAATCACCAAACTTTTGACATCGTTGGGACTAGACACCTCCAGTGCAAGCGTGTTCAGCCATCTAGCACGTGTTAGTCAGCCAGTTGTCTACAACCTTGTCACTGCAAGTGCCGATGCCTCCAGCACCGCGACTGCAATGTCTGCCACCGCCCCAGACCCTGCCGTCGCCGCTTCCACAGCGATCCCCATCGTGTCTGCCATCACTGCAACAATGTCAGACACCGCTGGGAACGATGCCGGAACAGGTCCTGATGAGGAAGACCTGAAAAGCTCAACCAAGCCGTATAACGAATTTGAACTTGTTGGATTTTATGAACTGCTGAATGACTACAAACTCTTTGCTGGCGTTGAGCCTCGCGACATCAAGCGGATGCAGAACAACCACCAGCTTGCAAGGCACATCGCACATGAGGATTCAACCAGACGCCAGTGGCTACGACAAAACATCGGGGAGAACTACATGAAGTTGGTGTTCTGGGTCGCGTTGTGGTGGCGGTACCCTTTGCTGATGGACAAACTTATGGACATCAAGGTGAGCTGGCTTTGAGGGCAACAACGCATACATGCAATTGTACGAAGAACGGTGCAATGAACGGTGCAATGAACGTTTACTCGTGTGCTTTATTGGTGCAGATGCATGTGCAAACCTACAAGCATTTGCAAGAGCTCTTAAAGAAGGTAGAGGAGAGCCTGACCCTTGTTCGAGGCCAAGGTAGGCGTCACAGAAACAGGCCCGCTCTGACAGGTCTGGAGCAAGAAATGAAGCGGTTGGAGCACTCGAACCATCTTCAGATAATGAAGGTGGTGACAAAGGAGGCTGTCGACATGTTGGTGGCCATCCGCCTTGGCATGCAGTGCACCTCGGATGTCTTGGAGGAGCTGGAGGTACATGTCATCCAACCTAGTCCATGTGCAGCTACATGCAGCTACTTGTAGTGTAGCTGCATGTAGCTGCATGTAGCTATGTGTGTGATCAAGAGCATGCACAGGCAGTGTTGAAGTCCAACACCATGGGCGACGCTATGTCCACCAAATGTTTCCTGTGGATTTTGTGGGTTGTGACTGTGCAGTGGTTAGTGCGGGACAACATGACGGCACAACATGCCATAGCAATATGTGACCCCTAAGGCCTGATAGCTGCGCCGAAACACGGTTTACTTGGTGGGAATCGAGGCTGTTTTGCGCTAGGCTGTTTTGCGCTAGAATCAATCTTGTGTAGCGATTAGCGACCGCGTGCCAATGTGCGCGTGTCGTTGATACATGTGCATGCACTGCTATGTGCCACAAGTGTGTGTCTTGCTGGTGACCAAGGTGCGTAATAGGCAGTGAGTAATACGCTAGGGCCCTGCAATCTACTACATTCGTGTGGCTGCTAGTTACCTGCCCTGGTGTTGTAGTTCAGCAAGTGTACTGGTAGCACTGCTGCGGTGTTTGTGATTGAATATTGTGTCATCACCTCTTGCTGCTGACTGCACCATCACCTGTGGCCTTGCCTTCCTGGGTGGCTGAGTGGCGCGTCACAATTAGATGCCCTGCATGAGCATGAGCATGCACCATGGCCTGGTAACAACTTGCGTGTATTAGGCCCGCCAGTGCTCGAACAACCCATGCTGGCTGACTGCTATTATCTTGCATTGTATTGCAGCCTGTCCACTCCCTTGCCTGTTGTTGTGCCCATTTACCTGCGCTGTGCCTGCCTTTCGTTGTGTATAGGGACCGGTGTTTGGATTTTCAGGCATGCGCGCTTGTGTTGCGTTCCGTGCTGGGCATGCCCGCTAGAGCACAATGCTGCGGCCGAAGGTATCCTGGAGCAGTGTCTGTTGCATGGGACGGTTGCACCGTTGAGGCATATGTCACAATCCATGGCCTTTTGCCGCACCATGCAAGTCAACACTGAGGCAACAAATCAGATCATGCACATATCCTTGCACCTCCCCTGATGAACAATCTTCCCATAGTTGTGTGTTTCCCTTTGCCACTGATTGTCCTTTGCTGCGAAATAATGTCTAAAATTGGATGCACGTGTATGTCACGCTGCTTGATTGCATGTTCCTGACTGTCGTGCAGCAGTGCAAGTATTGTTGCCAGGCCTGTCCTGAAGCATGTTGCGTGGTTGTGCTGGCTCCGTGCTGTGCGTGATCGTATAGCATGCATTGCAAGTTGCACACCACATCAGCCTGGCTTTCGCGTCAATGGGCTGGTGGTGGGTCACACCGCTCCAGCATGCCACAGGGTTGTTGCCCATGCTGCCCCCGCCCATGGTGCCACCCCACTAGCAATGTTGTATCACTGCAGGTGCTGTGGCGCTGCATGGTTGAAGTATGACAACAGGTCTAACGTGCAGCCACACCACGACCAGGTTTAAGTGGCCATACAGCCTGCTTTCCATGCATAACTTGCCTAGACTAGCACAACCTGATTACCGGTATGTACGTTTGCTGGACCTGCAACTGCGTAGGTCAGCTGTATGTAGACTCTTCGATTACCACACTGACTCCTGTATGAGTAGGGTGGGTGGCGCCGCTGACCTTCCCGGGGGAGGACGCATCATGTTACCGCCGCCTGCATGGCACCCTCAATCAAGCGTTACATTTTAGGTCATGCTGTGTTCCTTGAGTGTAGGCACGTTGCTGTGCTCCGCCAAAGTGTGTTAGTGAATAATGCGCATGCGTGTTATCGTCCTGCTCATTTGTGAGCTCGCTAGCACATGAGGGCACAGCTTACCGTACTACTCAAGTGTTGGCATCACAGGGCTGCTTACTTGCACTTACTGTTCACCTTCCTACAGCAATATATAACAATTGCATCCCTTCACCCCCAATAAGCAACGCCCGGGTGTGCGTGGACCTGAGAGCAATGCTGGATTCTGTGTACACATCCGCAACCTGCCCATCGCTAATATAATTCGTCATGAGCTCAGAAGATGCCTATGAGCCCTGCGTTGTCGGTTTCTTTTTTTCCGTGTATGTATTTTGCAGTTGTGCTAGCGCCGCTGCTGGACCGCCCTTACTTGCTGCATACTGTGTGGCATGTTTCCACTCCTGCAGCTCGATGCACACAGTGTGCGCCAGTTTATGACGCACAATTGAATGATGTTTGCATGTCATCAGCAGGGCTGATGAAGTGATCAATCCCTGTAATGCAATAAAGTGTTGACGACTGTGAAGCTTGTCCCAGCCTAGTCTTACACGTTCTGCGGTTGCTATTCTGCGCACGTGCCGCGTCCCTAACGGACTGTACTGCTGGCTGTATGCCACACTGCCATCATCCCTGCTGCTTGTATGCACCCCTGCATGTCACATCAATACACCACCAGCAGGCTGTCCGAATTTGAGCCTGGGGTGATACCACTACCATAACAGGGCATGTTGCTGGTGAGGCATGGTATTTGTGTAAGGATAAGCACATCATGGATGGGGAGGCCATCAGGAATTCCGCAAGGGTGCGAATATAGGGCAACATCCCAGACAGGCATAACCGCACGCATCAGACCCATTCAGCAACTTGTTCCAACCTTGCTGCTGCAGTTGTGAGCGCATGCATGCTGGTCAGCCAGGTTTGTGGATCATAAGTTTCACAGCGAGTGGCAGTGACACTCATGTGTCAAACACGGTCAGGCGCAGGGTAGCTTGCCGTACTGTTACTCCCTGCCAAAAGTCCCGTGACGAGAGGCTTAGCCTTGCGCCGCGCCTGCGCGCCGCCCCAAGCGAAACCAAGGCTACATACATGCATAGCTCTGGGATATAGCTCGCCCTAGCCGATCCATTTCCTGCGTTGTGCTGTCTTGGGCCTGCAAGTTTGACGCAAGCGCCAGGCCAATTGCCACTTTGCCCAAATCTTGAGACGCGAGATGGTTGGAGTGTGCACAGCGCCACGGTCCACTAGTGACATAGCTTTCATGCTGAACAGAATGCCACACGCAATGTGCATACAGCACTGTTTGATTGGAAGGTGGGTCCTGGCTAGAGCTGGTCACACCGCCCTAGCAAGCGCTGTCGAGACCACCGCCGACCAGACCCCCCATGGAAAATCCAACAGGGTTGGTGAAATGCAAGCCATAGGTGGGTACCAGGCAGAAGTGCAGGGTAATCCAGGCTGCAGAACACACAGTCATGGGGGTGTGGGGCAAGCTGACTTGGGCTATAGGTCAGAGTCAAACATGCAAGGGGAGGGAAGCGAAACCACCACCAACACCCAGAGACCAGCCTGGCCAGCATATCATGACCAACCAGGAGCGTCCGAATGCCTGAGGGCTTGTTTCCACTGAGCTTCAGACCCAGGTTTCAGACCTGGGCCTGAGATTTTCACACCCAGGTCTGAGTGGTTTTTAGTGGTTCAATACGCGGCCCAAGCACAATTAAGTCGAGAAAGTCAGTAAAACGTTCGGACCCGGGTCTGAAAATCGGACCGTTTGCATGCGCACGCCAGTTGCTGACCTTGCTGATGGCGCCAGCACTGCTACTGCCGGTAGCTCCTGAACTTGCCGCTGCTACCACAACTGCTCACTGTGTTGCTGTCACTGCTGCTGGCAGCAGCGTGGATCTCCCTAGAATGTGTGTCACTGCTACTAGCGTGACTGCAACTACCTTAATACAGCCTGCAGGTGGTGGTGACGCGCTGCTGCGTGCAAGATTGTGGTGGGGCTGCAGGATGATGTGTGCGGGCGCATTGTGTGTGTGTTGTGGCGGGGTTGGTGGTGCGGCGGGGGGGCAGGGGCAGTAGTCGCCCAACCAATGGTGCGCAATCCCAACCCTGCCATAAGCTGTCGCGTGCCCCGCGGTACACCCGTGTAACGGCGGGACCCAAACTTTTGTCGTTTGCGATCACCAGCGTAACGCCGCCTGTCTACCGCGCAGCGGAAGTAGAAGTAGATCAGAGGCTCACGGGACCACACGACGCGACCTAGGCTGCTGAGGCTGCTCCCGCACCTTGGGGTATGCTGCGGCTGAGAGGGACACGAGACGCGTATCTGATAAGGTTGCTTACAGGACAGCACTTATCGAGGGGATGGGGAGGGGATGTGCGGTGTGTGTAGGGGTCGATGAGGGGTAGGTCAAAGGCCTAATGTAGTAGTAGTAGCGGTTCTGTGTAGTAAGGGTTGGTGAAAAGAACGAATACCTGAGGGGATGAATAATGAATGCCAAAACCAAGCACACAGGCCTCCTTAAATAGCATTCTAAATGCTGCAGGTCCCATGCTGCCAAGCATGCGGGTCTGCACAACATAATGCAGGTCGTGCGCAACATAATGCGAGCGGGAAACTGGCTACCAACTGCCAGAAGGTGGCCAGCAAGGCGAAGCCAAGGCGAAGCCAAATCAGGACTCAAGGCCTGACTCAGCACTCGAGGCTGCCGGACATGATGTCATGCGGCCATGATGTCATGCGGCCATGATGAGGCAGAGTCAAAAAGGACACGGCAGCAAGCGGGGACAGTAATGCTAGTATGCACTGTGTGGCAGGAACGTGCGCGCCAAGCACGATGCAGTGCAGCGGTTGGTTCGCAGCCATGGCCGAAACCGAGACCGAAACCGAAACCAAAACCGCCAGGTCAGCAACGCCCTAGACTTCAAGGGATTGCAGCTATGCACAAGCACTGAAATGCAGTAAAATACGTATCGCAATAAACAAAGATCCAAGTTTTAACGGTGACGGTATTTAACCGCAACAAAGCTGTACCCCTCAACCCATAGCACTGATTGCCGCTGAAACCCCAGCGCTTTACTCCTTCTGCTACAACCCCAGCGCCAAAACACACTTCCAGCCCTTGCTGCTAACACCCTGCTGCAATGCCATGCTCTCACCGTGTCTGAGCCTGCCGCCAGCGCCGACATGAGGTGCAGGCCACACAGCAGGCTGTTGCGGTTGTTGAAGACACGTACAACGTTTACACATAGCTGTTGCTAGTGCTCACCACATGCAAGCGCAAGGGTGTAACTGCTAATCGCTGCCTGAAGGAGCATAGTGCATGTGGACAGCAAGCTCACCGTCGCGTATGACTACGATAGTATGCGGAGGAGATGTCATTGGCAACAGGCGCCAACACCGCACTGTCATGCACGCAATGTCCACTCGCGCCCACATCGTTGGACCCACGTTCAGGTAGGCCCGGTTAGGCATGATGAAAGTCACAATTTGTTACCGATCACCAACCTCCCTTTGTCAGCTGTATGTTGACACCGTAGTGATACTCGATTTGTGTAAGGTCTGCATGCTCGCCGTACCTCGCCGCAACTTCTGCTGCCTTACTATCGACACTGCCAGCTACTGCAAAACGCACCAACAACTACTCCAATACATTGTAGACAATCCCTCTGCTTGTTTCAATTGTTGTCACAGCATGCCGATATCCCAGCGTTTGCCCAGGACTCACGCTAGGTACCTCGCTGCACCACGTGATGAGGCGCAGCCGGGCAAGGTGCATCGAGGCCCGCAGCGTATCACACAGCGGCGTGGCATCTTGAGGCTCAGCAATGGGGGCCGGGGGCCAATGCGTTGCACGAAGGTCCAGCGTGCGCAGGCGCGACAGAAACGTGGCGGAGCGAAGAGCGGTTGCCACTGCCGGAGAGGCACACCAGTCGATCAAGGCTCCGAATAAGCTCAGCTCCTCCAGCGCCGACAGGTGCCGGGCGCTGGGCGACAGCGTGCACAACTGCTGCAAGGCCGCCGGCTCCAGGTCGCACACGCGCAGACTCGTGAGGCTGCGCAAAGCTGTGCAAAACATGATAGCATAGGCTGCCGCCTGCAGCCCAGGTGCATGCCATGGGGCCAAGCGGTAAGCGTAATGTGACTGTGCATGGCGCTGCAGTTGGATGCGTAACGGTCGTGCTTGGTGCGTGGTCACAAGCAGAGCGGGTGCGGAAAGTTACTGTAAAGTTCTGACCTACTTTCCAAGGGTTCATGACACCCTCGGTCAGTGAGGCTCGGGCTTACGCTTGGACGGTAATGGTTTCATACCATCATGATGGGCGGTAGTAGTTCCCGCTGCTGTCGGGAGGCGTGCGGGACCGCTTTAGACCCCGGGTCTCACCACCGAAGCATCTGGATGAGGATGCAAGCATGCAGAGTGGTCTGAAATACTCAAATGAGTTCCTGTAAGGTCTTGGGAAATCGCTCCTAGTGAACAGGCCACGTGCCGGCCTTGCTGTGTTGTGTCTACAAACGCGCGCTTTTGTCTACAAATTTGCGCTAACGCCCACACCGGTGTTGCACAGTACTTGATTCACGCATGATTGTGCTTGGACATTAACGGTATTGGTTTCGCAGTTCTGGGTGCATTTCTGTGCCCATCATGATGGGCGGTGGTAGATCCACGGTCGCTTCCGCTGCTGTCGGGAGGCGTGCGGGACCGCTTTAGACCCCTTGTGTCACCACCGAAGCATCTGGATGAGGATGCAAGCATGCAGAGTGGTCTGAAATGCTCAACAGGGTTCCTGGAAGGTCTTGGTCGGTCGCTCCTAGTGAACAGGCCACGTGCCGGCCTTGCTGTGTTGTGTCTACAAACGCGCGCTTTTGTCTACAAATTTGCGCTAACGCCCACACCGGTGTTGCACAGTACTTGATTCACGCGTGATTGTGCTTGGACATTAAGCGTATTGGTTTCGCAGTTTTGGGTGCATTTCTGTGCCCATCATGATGGGCGGTGGTAGATCCACGGTCGCTACCGCTGC
>BDDA01000767.1:0-56174 GCA_001662385.1 Chlamydomonas asymmetrica
GGAATGGGCCTGCGGCCCAACGGAAGCCCTCATTCCTCCCTCCCGGCGCCTCTTTCCCCCTTCCCATTCCGAAAAAGGAATGGATTCCTCAAAAAAAAAATCACTGATCACGACCCTGACCGCGCTGAACCACGCGCCGGCGCTGACCACGCTGCATTTGATCGACTGCCACCACCTCACGTGCCTGCCTTCGCTGGACAGCACGCCGGCGCTGACAAAGCTGGACGTGTACGTATGCACCAACCTCACCTCCATGCCCGAGCTGATCTCTCCGGTGTTGAAGAAGCTGCAGGTGGCTGTCTGCCCCCAGCTCGCATCCCTGCCTTCACTGGACCGCGTGCCGGCACTGACAGCGCTGGAAGTGAGAGTTTGCCATTTGCTCACTTCCCTGCCTGCTCTGAGCCGCTTGACGGCGATGAGGGAGCTGAAGGTGGACAGCTGTGCCAAGCTCACGTACCTGCCTGCGCTGACCATGCCAGCGCTGACAAATCTCACCGTTTACGGGTGCGACGGCCTTACTTGCCTGCCTGCGCTGGACCGCACGCCGGCGCTGACAATGCTGAACGTGTCCAGGTGCGACCGGCTCAAGTCCTTACCCGCGCTGGACTGCACACGGGCGCTGGCGGAACTGGAAGTGTCTTTCTGCCCCCTGATCGCATCCCTGCCCGCGTTCCCACCTGCGCTGGCGGAACTGACCGTGCGCGGGTTGCCCCTCCTCACGTCCCTGCCAGTGCTGCCGCCTGCTGCCAGGCTCAGCGTGTCCATGTGCCCAGCCATCCCCTTTGCCTAGTGTGTGGGGGAGCTAGCGTTAAGTAGAGGGCACATATTACTCGTGCACAGGGCTTTCGGGAAGGACAGTTTCATACAGCTGCTGCCTAGCTTTACCATCAGCCTCTTGGCCATGTTAGCTAGGCCTGTTCTTTGCTCCGCTGCGTTGGCGCCCAGGGTCGGACCGCCCGTTTGCGCCATGCCCCATTGTCGCCCCTGTTTTTTTTGTTTTTAGAGAGAGAGGAAGCATACGGGCGGGCGCCCCCGCCTGCTGCATGCACTGTGCCCTTGCTCGCTGCCGACCACCCATGCATGTTGGAGTGCCCCGCCCAACACTCAAGCATTATGTCTTGTTGAGGTTTACGGGAGCGCGGCACCCGTGCGTCCCACTCCGTCGCGCTCCCTTGCACCCTCGCTCAGCATGCGTGTCAGCCCCTTATTCCTTGTTGCAGTCCTCCCCAGGGCCTCAGGTCCCCTTGCACTACTGCGTACCGTACCTGAATGGCCCTGCCCATCAACTGGAGCTGTGTACCGCACCATCGTCACAGCTGCTTCACGTGTGGTGTCGAGCTGTGTGCTTTTGCATGTGCAACCAGAGTGCCTGGCAGCCCGTGGCGCGCATGTGAATATTGTTTGGCACTACTGCCCGCACCACCACCACCACCACCACCACCACCACCACCACCCTCTGTGTGATCATCTGCTGGACTAGCTAGACGGCACAGCCCTGCCTTGGCCGCCACCACCACCACCACCACCAACCAGCAAGAAGTGCAACAATAGTGCCGGCAGCTGTGACTTCCGCCAACCCTTGCTTGCGTGGCGTACGCTACTGCAATGACGGCGGCGTTCAGCGCGTCCAAGCACATGATAGGTAGCAGCACCACCTTCTCATTAGTCACTATACTGTGAGCCACGCATGCACAGCAACGTAAGCCACACATGCAGGGGACCATCATGCACACATATGTAAGCAGCACTCATGTACGTTGAGTGCGTGGGTTCACCCAGGATGGAGGCACTGCGGTGGACGCGCCAATGCATCCCCACTGCACGCACAACACTGCACGCACGTCTTCATGACTCCATCGCACTCCGTCGTTGCGATGCATGCATGCACGCACCGCGGCCAACACCTAAAACATATATACAAGCGCAGCTGCACTGATTGAACCATGGCCAGGTCAGGAGTGTCGAGCATTCATCAGATTTGGGAGTTGGGACATACACCCCCAACCCTCTAAGCAAAATGACTCAGCAGGTCATGGTAACCAAGTACAGTTCCAAGTTTTGCGCTTGGCACAAGCAAGCAAGCAAGCGCAGAGTGTGGCATGCTCCCAGCCACCATATCTCTGCTGGGGTGATGATACGGAATCCGGAAGCAGGCAGATTGCAATGCACGCATGCAATCAGCTGTGTGCATTAAGAACTGCGTTGAAGCCTCCGCACGGCCTCATGAGCACTCGCCCCAGCCACCCCATTGATGCGTTAAAATGCTAAATACATGCAAATGCGTTCGGGGGCTGGGACGAGATGCCGTGACACCGCACAGCAAGGACAGCTAGCCTGTAACATGAGGGCTTGCACACAGGATTGCATCATTTGCATGCATTGTGATGGTCAGGACTTCCACTGTGGATCCAGCTTTGGGGTCAGCCTCGTGTATTACTGCGCCCAACCGTGATGCCAACCCCGGTGGGCATGCGTGGCGAGGCCATGCTGACTGTACAGCTGCTCAGACTTACCTGGCTCAGAGCCACGGATTACGGCGGGGCAACCAATCCATCCAACCAAGCCCTTTGGCTATGCTTCTGGCATGGGTGACGTAACCTGTGCTGCTCGGTATCTCGTACCTTAGAAAATGCTTCGCAGTACATGCTGCGCTGCCTGCTGAGGTACGTGCACTGCTTCATTCACGTTGTAGGTGTATGGCGAGTAGCTTCACGTCTTTTACCTTTGTACCCGCACTCTATACCACGTCAACGGTCAGGTCAACGTTCGCAATCGCTGATCACCAGTTGTTGTTGTCAACGCACGCAACATTCATCGAGCTTCCCAGCCCTACGCTAAGGCCACAGTGTATTCCATATCAGGCAATTCGGCTGGTCGGAGTTGCAAGCAGAAGCTGTAAGCTGGAGTTCACTTGACATGTGCCAGTAGTTGGCGTTTGAACCTGCATGCAAACTGTGTGTGAGCTGGCAAAACCAGCGTGGCACGCTTGACGGTGAATGTCCTGGCCTGGCTGAGCAGGTTGTAGATATACAAGGCAGCAGGATCTTGGTGGCACTGGCCAGCTTACTAGGCGTCAGTGCAGCTGGTGCCCAGGACCCAGCAGGTGCCAGCGCATGTGCGTCACTGCCTACAGTTCTGCATACGAATCACTCTGAAGTGTCACCAGGCGAGCGAGGTGCAGGTCTGGTGCAGCACGTTGCAAGGTTTGTGAGTCGCAGTGGGTCTGGGCAGCAAGCTTTACTTTGGGGTGCCAGGGCCCCTTGTGACGTGACAGCCCAACCCACAACGCATGCGGGCCTCCTCAACAGGTCTTAAATATAAGGCTCATCCCCTTGGAACCAGTTGCATGTGTACCTCGTCTCTCTTCTCACACCCCTTTGCTTGCCTGCCTCCGTGCTTGCGTGGTGTCAACCGCATAAAGCATGCAGGTCCCGCCCTGGAGGGTCATCATGTATGGACGACACGAGGGCCACAGCTCATCACCCAGACTGTGCCAATGCAGCCGCCAACGGCTACTGTGACGACACGGTAAGGACATTGACTGTGGACGCGAGTGGACATGTAGGTGCATGCACACAACATGCACACACATAGTCCTGTCCCCACCCGTTTTTGTTGACCTGCCCTCCCCCCCCCTTATATATTTGAGTCCATCAACAAAGTTGAACTGCTTGCGATTGTCTGATGGTAACATAGACAGTCTGGCAGCAGTGCCCCCGCTTGCTTGGATACGGTAGGCAGGCCTTCATATTAGAAGCAGTGACTAAGCATGGCGCCGCCCTCGTGCGCACACCCTGCTGCAGGCGCCCGAGCTTCCGCCTGGCTGCCAAGCGGGCAGTAATGACGGCGTAGGCGCGCCCCTCACCGCCGCAGCACTGCTGGCGCAGCGGGCCTCTGAGCCCCTTATGAGTAGTGAAGAGTGGAGCAGCCTCATTTGGGTCATCTGCGTGGTGCTGCCCCTGCTGGTTTATCTGGCGGCGCTTTGGCGCTGACCATGCCGAGTCCGTTCGAAAGACGCAAGCAAAGTGGGTGTCACCCAGTAGCTCATAGCTCGTGCATGAATCCATCGCGTGCCCTGAGTGACCTTGCCACTGCCGTTTGCATGTGTGCGGCAGTGTGCAAGGGCTGATGCGCACCAAGTACCGGTAACCGGTGTGAAAAGGCCCTGAGGCCACCATCGGATTCAACACACCCTCGCGCTCGCCCGGACAACCTACTCAGACTCGTTTCTGTCCTGGCCCTGCATTATTGCATTGATCGCCTGCCTGGCTTGCGGGGTGTCGCGCATGCAGGAGCACCCAGCAGGCCCCAGGGCACAGACAACAAGAGGTCCGTAGCTCGCCTGCGCGCCAACATGGCGGCCGACGCTACTGACAGGGTAAGAGACGGCTGGCCATGGTAGCCATTTGTGGGCAGTAGAAGACTGTCCATTCAAACCCCTCAGCAGGCAGCAAAACACCTGACTCCCACAACTGCCCCCGCCTGGGATACCGCCCCCCCCCCCTTCCCCCCCCCCGGGATATCCCCGCGTGCACACGTTTTTGGGGGGGGCGGGCGGGAACGGTTTTGCATGCATGAATGTGCTGCATCACTGCAGGCATCACTGCAGCCCTTGTGTGGAACATGCATGCAAGTGATGATCTCAACCCTGCTCTCGTTCCACGCTGTTCAATTCAGGAGTTTGAGCAGCCCCCCGGCGGCCAAGCAGGCGACGGCGCAGGCGGGTCCTACCTCACCGCAGCACTCCTGGTGCAAGCCATGCAACCGCTTGAGAAAGCGCTGGATCGCAAGGACTTTTGGAATCTCTGCGCCACGATGCGGGCCACGCACGCTTTGACGCTGGCGCAGCATAAAGCTGCTTCTTTCCCGCAGGTCGATCCTGACTCGGAGCGCCCGCTGCAGTTCTCGGAGTACGTGGCAGCGCTGCCTGTGGCCAAGATGCCGTTGCTCGAAACCCTGCGTGTCATCATGAACCACCCCAAAGATGTGCATCGGTCCCTTTCACAACACTTGAACGCCCACCCCAAGCGCTCCACCCTGATGGCATGCCTGAAGGTGAGCGAGCATGGCAAGTGGGTGTGGGGGTGAGCAGGGGGTGGGGGTGGGGGAGGGGAAGTGGGGTGATAAAGAAAGGGGAGGGGTGGTTGGGGCTGGTTGGGGCCACCGGGGCCGTTTTTGCTGCACCCGTTTTTTCCTGACCCATACCCCGTGCCTGTGCTGCCACCTAAGTTGGGTTTAGGGTTTTTAGAGTTCAGGGTTTCTAGGGTTTAGGGTTTTAAACCCTAAAACCCTGTTCCTGCCTTTGCTGCCACCTAAGGTGCTTCCCCCCACCCCCTCTCTCCCACGCTCGCAGTCGCTGAACGTCGAAGGCGTCTTGACCGCGGTTGGGAGCCTGTCTGCGCTGAGCCAGCTGACGCGGCTGGAAATGGAGCTGCCGCAGGCACGCTCGCTGGCGGATGTAACGGCCGTCACCTCGCTCAGCGTGCTACGCATGCAGCGCTGCCACGAGCTCAGGTCCCTGCCCGCGCTGGACCGCCTTCCGGCGCTGACGCAGCTGGACTTGTGCGGTTGCCGCAACATCTGTTCCCCGGCCAAGCTGACCATGCCAAAGCTGACAAAGCTGGACGTGGCGCACTCCAAGTTAAATTGCAAGTCCTTGCCGGTGCTCTTCATGCCGGCGCTAACGCACCTCGCGTTATCGTATTGCACGATCGCGTCCCGAGCTGGACCACGCCCCGCCGGTGACAACGCTGCGCCTGTTCCGCTGCCACGTGCGTACGTCCCTGCCTTCGCTGGACACCACACCAGCGCTGACAGAGCTGCTGGTTTCCTACTGCCCCGGCGGCATCACGTCCCTGCTAGGCGTGCTGATCACGCCGGCGCTGACAACGCTGGACGTTTCCTGCTGCGACGATCTCGCGTCACTGACCGCGCTGAATCGCACGCCCGCACTGACGACGCTTCACATGCATGCTTGCTCCGCACTCACGTCCCTGCCGGCGCTGGACTGCATACCGGCGCTGAAGCAGCTCAAGGTATCGCGCTGCTGCAGCCTCACGTCTCTGCCCGCGCTGACCATGCCAGCGCTGACAAAGCTCAACGTCTCCTCTTGCATCAGCCTCACATCTCTGCCAGCGCTGGACCACGTGCCGGCGCTGACGACCCTGATCGTGTTCAAATGCCGCCTGCTCAGCTCCTTACCCGCGCTGGACCGCACACGGGCGCTGAAGGAGCTGAAGGTGGATGAATGCAAGGCCCTCGCCTCCCTGCCCGCGCTGCCGCCTGCGCTGGTGGAACTGACCGTGCGCAGCTGCCCCCTCCTCACGGCCCTGCCTGAGCTGCCCCTTGTGCTGAAGGTGCTGCATATGTCCAGGTGCCCCCTCCTCACGGCCCTGCCTGCGCTGCCGCCTGGTGCCAGGCTGACCATGCGCAGGTGCCCAGGTGTCCCTTCAGTCCCTAGCGGGCAGGGGAGGTAGCGTACATTGGAGGGAGGAAATGTGATGCACATGCACAGAGCCAGGCGTATGCTTTCCCACACACTGGAAGCACAGGTCACCTAGCCAGCTGCAGCCTTGCTTTGTCATTAGCATCTTGGCCCTGTCAGCAAGCTTGGCCTGTCCCTTGGCCCGCTACATTGACACCCACTGTCGGACCGCCCCATTGCGCCTTGCCCCGCAGCGATGTCAGCCCTGCTGCATGCATCATGCCTTGCTCGATGCCGGCCTATGCATGTTGGATGCCACCATCACTCAGACGCTTGCATGGTGTTGAGATTTGCGGCGAGCGCCCCTACAATTCCTTCGCTCTCCCCTTCTCTGGCTCAGCCGTGTCAGCCCCCTCACTTGTTGCAGTCCGCCCCAGGGCCTCAGGTCCCCTTGCGCTACCAACCACCGTACCCCGTAAAGTGGAGCTGTGTACAGCACCATGCATCCACCATGCATCCACACTGTGACTGTTGTATGTGTGGTGTCGAGCTACGTACGTGCAGTATGCCGTATGCATGTGCAACCAGACTTCTTAGCAGACCGCGGCACGCATGTGCAAAACGCCTGGGAGCTACTGCCTGCAACGCACCCCCCCTTTCGGCCCTTCAGTGTGGTCATCAGCTGGTCTAGCTGGACGGCATTGGCGCAACCACGTAGCGTATGGCCGCCGCCACACCACCACCACACCACCACACCACCACCACCGCACCGGTACCACCACCAAACAGCAAGTGTAACAACACTGCCGCCAGCTGTGATTTCCGCCAACCCTTGCTTGCGTGACGTACGCTACTGCAATGACCAGCGGCACTCAGCACGTCCCAGGTTATGTGTCTATCCTTGCGCATACGACATACGTGCGCACACTGCATGGCCCCACGGGAACCCACTTCCCACACACAATTACATAACTCACGGAAGGCGCCTGGCTAGCTGCGTCAATCTGTCTGCTGTTCTTGCAGCTCTGCAAATCGACGCGCGCATGGTGATGGCGCATGGCTCGGTAGCGCACTAGTGTGCTTTCCAACGGCGCTCTGCTGAATGCTGGTAAATCCTTCTCACTCACTCCTGCTCTTCACCCGCACTCCCTCATTGGCTTCGATGGCCTCGATCCGTTGCGCATGGCCTCGATCCGTTGCGCATGGCCTCGATCCGTTGCGCATGGCCTCGATCCGTTGCGCATGGCCTCGATCCGTTGCGCATGGCGCCTACTACGGCTAACAGTCGTCAGGCGCGCCGGGTGTGGCACGTGTGCATGGTTGCGGCTCGATTGTCTGAGTGGGCATGCAGTATCTCGCCCGCCTTGCTTGACAGCTGCGGACCAACTGACGTGCTGCCGGCGCTGGGTGTGGGGTGCTAGCGGCCGGGCCGCCCTAGCTGGATCGCCTCAGGCTGGACCGGGCATCGTGTCCCCACCGTATCCCCGCCAGCTGCAAAAGCCGTATCCCCACCAGCCGTAACAGCCCCATCCCCACCATATCCCCACCAGTTTCAACAGCAGCGTCCTCACTGTATCCCCATAAGCAGCCGCACCATCCGTATCCCCACCATATCCCCACCGGTTTCAACAACGGTGATGGAGTTTACACACTCGGAATCAGAGCCTGCCTGGCTAGTTTGGGTATGCGCTATGGACGCAAGCCCAGGCCTCCAAATCCTGCTTCCACACCTTGATTGCAGCCTTCGGTTGTGCATGTACTACTGCGTAATCACTGCCCCTCCGATCAGGCTGAGGCAGCAGCACACCGACTTGGCAAGCCCTGATAATAACCCGAACTGTGGATTCCGCCTCGCGTACTACTGCGTGTAACCCTGGTATGAATCCGTTGCGAGACCACGCTGACTGGGCAGCTGCAGATCTCGCCACGGACCACTGCGGGGCAACCATCGTAAGCCATGTGGCTATACTCCTGGTCTGGGTCACGTAATTTGTGTGCTGCTCTGCCTCTTCCTCAGGGAAAGCTGGCGCAACCTCATAGTACACTTTGCTGCACAGCGTTCAAAATGCACATTTTGTTTCCTGCGCTGCCTGCTGAGTTCCTTTCACTAGCTGCATGAACGCACCCTCATACTGCTTCACCTTTGGAATGTATGACGAGTAATCTCCAGACTGTCTTGTACCGTTGTGCCCGAACTCAATTTCACGTCAGCGGTCTCGCAACGCTGATTCCTCACCGAGGAGCGCTCAGCGTTACACTCAGGCCACAGTGTGTTCATCACTAAGCAAGTTGGTTCAAGTTCAAAGCCGAAGCAGTAAGTTGTAGGCGTTTGAAACATCTGTGCGCGTGTGGGTTGACATAACCTGCTGCATGTGTTACGTTTGAAGGTGCATATATGTCCTGCTGGCATGGAACTGACTGTGAAGGTTATAGAACAAGGCAGCCGAATCAGGCGGTGCTGGCCAGCCAGGTAGACAACCTGCTGGGTGTCACTCGGAATTGAGTGCAGGTCTGGCGCAGCAGGTTGCCAGCTTGGTGGATCCCAGGTGGTTTGGGCTATTTGGGCAGCAGGTTTTGCTTTGGGGTGGCAGGACATGACCACACATACACCTGGCCCCATGCTGGTGACATGACGGTGCAATTGACAGTGCCTGCCGGCACCCAGCCCAAACCACAAGGCCTCCGCTGTAGGATTCTGCAGGCTTAATTAGGAGCCCAATCCCTCAAGCCAGTTGTGCATGTACTTCGCTTCTGTGCTGACTCGCACCTGTTCGTTTGCTTGCCTGGCTGGCTGGCTTGCCTGCGTGCGTGGTGCCCTGCGCGCTGCCGTGCAGGAGTACCGAGCAGGCAGGTCCTGCCCTTGGACCTGGATGGTCATGGTCAACGAGATAACCACAGCCCTTCACCCAGCAGACGGTGCCAACACTGCCGTCGCCTACTGTGGCGACGCGGTAAGGAAGGTAGATCTAGATGGCTGTGTGGCGACGCATGGGCATGGACATGTCTACACGTGCAACACAATACTGCCCCCGCCCTCTTATCCGCACGCGGCAGGCGGCCCATCTTTGGAAAACACATCACAGACAGCGTGGCGCTCTTGTGTGCACACCACTGTGTGTTGCAGGCACCCCAGCTGCTGCCTGGCTGCCAAGCGGGCGATGACAGTGCTGACGGCGCTCCCCACATCGACGCGGCACTGCTGGCGCAGCGGGCCGTGGACCACCTGTTGAGCAGCGCGATGGGGCGCGGCCACTTTTGGATCCTCTGCGCGGTGGTGCTCTTGCTGGCTGCGTCGGCAACAGTGGCATACTGCGTCGTGGCCTCGTCTGGTGTGCGTCGAAGACGCGAGCAAAGTGCGTGGCACCCGGTACCGTAGCTCATGCTTGCCCTTCTCGCTTGCCCCGATCGACCCTGCCACCGCCGTTTGCATGTGACTGGCGCCATGCAAGGGCTGCTGCCAACCGGTTAAACAAGGTCATGCTAAGGCCAACAACGGATTACCTCGCCGCAGACGCGCTTGCACACACTCGTTTACGTCAGACTCGCGCTGCACATTATGGCCTTGATTGCCTGCGTGATGGCTTGCGTGGTTGCCCCACAGGAGCACTTAGCTGGTCCATCGACATGGGCGAAGGGAGGTCCGTAGCTCGCTTGAGTGCCAACATGGCGGCCGACGCTACTGACAGGGTGAGAGACGGTGGCTGTATCCATGAGCGGGCAGGGCACTGTGTGCTCACACGCATCAGCAGGCAGCAGCACCTCACCTCGCTAGCCCCCAACTGCCCCCGCCCGGGATACCCCTACCCCTACCCCTACCCCTACCCCTACCCCCCCAATATTGCCCCCTCCCCCCCCCGGACATTCCTGCGCACACAATGCTTGGATAACTGCACTGCATCACTGTAGTACAACTGCATCACTGTAGCCAGTACCCCTGCTTGGACTTGGATCAGGCATGCATGTGATGCTTATCGCAGCTCCGCTCTCGTGTACGCACCCTGCTGCAGGCGCTCCTGCTGTCGCCCGGTGGCCAAACAGGCGCGCCCCGCACTACCGTGGCGCTCCTGGTGCAAGCCCTGCAGCCCCTTCACAAGGTGTTGGACCGCAGCAGCTTTTGGAAGCTCTGCTCGGCGGTGCGCCCCGCACGTGTGTGGGCGTTGGCGCAATGCACGGCCGCTTCCATGCCGCAGACTGTCCATTATTACGAGGCCAGGGGGGTGCAGTTCTCGGAGTACGTGGCAGCGCTGCCTGTGGCCAAGATGCCGTCGCTCGAGACCCTGTGTGTCAAGATCCACCACACGAAAGACGGATACCGATTCCTTGCTTACCACTTGACCGCCCACCGCAACCGCTGCGCCCTGACGGCGCAGCTGAAGGTGAGGTGCATTGAGGGGACACGCCATTAGGACACAGCAATGCTTACCGCACGTGCCTTTCGCATACGCAGCGACTGCAAAGTGAAAGCAACGCAGCGTGGATACTAGGCGGGAACCAGCGGGAGCAGGCGAAGAGGCCGGCTGGCAGACTGGCAGGCATGCAGGCTGGTAGGGGCAATGCCATTTTTGCTTGGTGCACGCATCTAATTCCGCGCAATTCAAAACCCATGCATGCGCCGCCACTGAAGTTGCCCCCCTTCCCCCCGCTCTCCCACGCACGCAGTCGCTGGACGTCGACGGTGTTCTGACATCGCTGGGGAACCTGTCAATGTTCAGCCAGCTGACGCGGCTGGAGCTGCAGCTGCCTTATGCACACTCACTGGCGGGCGTAACGTCCATCAGGTCGCTGAACGTACTACGATTCCCGCGCTGCACAGCGCTCAGGTCCCTGCCCGCGCTGGACCGCTTGCCGGCGCTAAAGGAACTGGAGGTAGATTACCCCGACATGCCCGCAATCCTGAAGGCGCCGGCGCTGATGCACCTCACGTTGACGTACTGCAAGCTCACGTCCCTTCCCGCACTGAAATACGCACCGGTGCTGACAACGCTGCGTTTGGCCGACTGCCACCAGCTCACCTCCCTGCCTTCGCTGGACAGCACGCCGGCACTGACAGAGCTGCATCTGCATGCGTGCACCAGCCTCACCTCCCTGCCGGAGCTGATATCGCCAGAGTTGAAGAAGCTGCGCTTATCCTGCTGCACGGGGGTCGTCTCCCTGCCCGCGCTGGACCGCGTGCCGGCACTGACAACGCTGGACATCAATGTTTGCTCGTTCACTTCGCTGCCTGCTCTAGGCCGCATGATGGCGCTAAGGGAGCTGAAAGTGTCGATCTGTTACAAGCTCGCATACCTGCCCACGCTGATCATGCCAGCGCTGACAAAGCTCACCGTTTTCAGTTGCAACGGCCTCACATGCCTGCCTGCGCTGGACCGCATGCCGGCGCTGACGGCCCTGATTGTGTCCAACTGCTTCCTGCTCAAGTCCCTACCCGCGCTGGACTCCACACCGGCGTTGACGGAGCTGAAGGTGTCAAACTGCGCCCTCCTCACGTCGCTGCCTGCTCTGCCCCCCACGCTGGCGAGACTGGCAGCATCTGCCTGCCCCCAGATCGCATCGCTGCCCACGCTGCCGGCTGCGCTAGTGGAACTGACCCTGTACGGCTTGCCCCTCCTCACGGCCCTGCCTGCGCTGCCGCCCGCTGCCAGGCTGAGCGTGTCTGAATGCTGCCTGCTGCTACGCTGACTCGCGTCCGATCGTTCAACTGCCCCTTGCCCTAGTGCTTCACACTGCACAGGACGGCACAAGCAGCAGTGCAACTGACATTTGCGCCCGCGTTCGGCCATGCTGTGCCTTGCTTGCCACGCTGTTAGCCCTGCTGCATGCATTGGGCCTTGCTCGCTGCCGACCACCCTTGCAAGTTGGATGCCACCAACACCACTCGGGCGTATGATTTACAGCAAGATGTGGGGGAGGCATGCACCCCTGCATTTCCCTCCATCGCTACCCCTTGCACGTTTGCTCCGCAGGCTTGTGCCCCCTCACATGTTGCAGTCCTCCCCAGGGCCTCTGGTCCTCTTGTTCTACCGTACCCCGTCAACTGCTGTGTGTGCACCATGCATCAACCATGCATCCACACATATGCTATTCCATGCATGGTGTCAAGCTACATCTGGTGTGCACATGCAGTGCATTGTGCAACCAAGCCTCCAGGCAGACCGTGGCACGCCTGTGCAAAGCGTTTGGCACTACTGCCTGCAGCGCACTGACCTGCCCACCCCCCGCTGGATCGACTGGCTGGACGGCATTGCCCATGGCGTTGGCGCAACCATGTAATGTATGGCTGCCACCACCACACCACCATCAAACTGGTACCACCACCAAGCAGCGAGTGCAAACGCACTGCCGCAAGCTGCATGTGATTTCTGCCAACCCTTGCTTGTGTGGCTTGCGCTACTGCAATGACCGGCGTCCAGCACGTCCCAGCTTATAATAGGTAGTAGACTAGCAGCACCACCTTGAGCAGCCGCACTCTCATCATCAGTCACTATACTGTGAGCCACGTACAAACAGCAACGTCAGCTACGCATGCAGGGGAACACCAAGCGCGCGTAAGCGGCGCGTCACCAATCATTGCGCAGGGCATGTGTGCATACATGCCACCACACAGGTCACATCCCCAGCTTGAGACGATCGTCAGGTTATGTACTTCGGTGTCTATCCATCGGTTATGTACTTCGGTTATGTACTTTGGTTATGTACTTCGGTTATGTACATCGGTTATGTACTTCGGTGTCTATCCATGCGCGTACATATACGTACAAACACTGCATGGCCGCACGGGAACCCCACTCCCTCACACAATTACATAAGTCACGCAAGACGCCTGGCTAGCTGCGGCACAGCAGCGCCCATGCGTCTGCTGCGCGTGCATCTATCTATCTGCAGTGCTTGCAGCTGTAGCATGGCACCGTAGCGTACTAGTGTGTGTGCTTTCCACGGCCGCTCTGCTGATCGATCCCGCCCACTCGCTCCTGCTCACTGGCTCCAGCAGGCAGCGGCATTGGGTGTGTGTGTAGCACGTGTGCATGGTAGCGGACTTGCGGCCCGTCTGAGCGGGCGGCAGCTTGCACGCCTTGCTTGACAGCTGCTTACTGTCGACCACTGACGTCCTGCCGCAGCGGGGAGTGGGGTGCTGGCGGCCGGGCCGCCTTCGCTGAACCTTATGCTGGGTGCTCGCTCGCCTCAGGCTGGACCGGGCATCGTATCCCCACCAGCCGCACCATGTTCCCACCGTATTCCCACCAGCAGCTGCACCATCCGTATCCCCACCGTACCCCCACCATGCGCACCGTCAGACCTCGCATCGTCAACAGAACCCGCTGCGGCGCTGATGCTGCAAAATGGCAGCCATAGCTGCAGATATATGAGAGGCGAGGCTGTCAACCCAGCGGCGCAGAGGCCGCCAGGCAAACACAGAGTGCGCGCCAGCCGCCTGCTGGGCGATTCGGGTAGTGGCTGCCAGCTAGCCACCCATCCACTGCGCAACAACTGGCACCGCCCGTACAGTGTTCACATCCATCGCACAAGTGTGTACGCAAATCACCCAGAACATGCGAGTACAGTACGTAAATCTAGTATGGTTTGCGCCCTTGCCCTTGTGTACATTTCAGTAGTGGCGTTCGCATCGCTGGATTGTTGCTTGACACCTGGTCACCGTCAGACCCGAAGAATCAGCCCCCTGTTCACTGCCCCTGCTGTATTTTTGCCTATCCCGAGTATGATGAGGCTGTAGGGATATATTTTCACTGCTGCTCAGACACCGCAATGAAACCATATTGTACCGCTGATGAGGTGGCAGTGCCTGCCGAGATTGGTTTCATTATTACACGCGCAAATACTGCTTTGCTGCCACTTGACTTCACGTTATCAGCAGGCATCTCCATTTTGTTTTAGAGGCCCCTACTCACGCACGTCAACACTCGCCCCTTACCGCTTGTTAGCATCGCCGCATCTTTTGGAACTCCTATATTTGCACTGACGACAAGTAGTGTGCCTTTGAAATGAAAAATCGACTGAGCTTGTATCTGTTGTAATCGGGAAGTTGGAGTTTACCCTATCCTGCCACCAACTTATGACGTGTGACGCTGACTAAACGCGCGAGGCATGTTTGAAGGTGTCCTGACCTGGACTTGACTGTGCAAATAAAACGAGACATTTACCCTGCCAGTGCTTGCCTTCCGTCCCGGCGCTGGGTCATCCCGTCTGAACCAGGCAAGGTGCGGTGGCCTGCTGTGCGGGCGGGGCCTGTATGTTGCTTGTGCATCAAGCTTTGTCTCTGTGCATAACTCACATACACATGCCAGCCCGTACTTTCAGCTCCTGCAGTGCGAATGAACCCCACGATACACAGACTTAACTGGATGGGGAGGCCGCTCGCACGCTGTCAGCTAGCGCGGCGGACAAGCAGTGCACACTCCTGAAGAGAGCATGTGTGGGTTTTACATATACATATCTTGTGAAGTCCGACTCCGGCATGATAGCCAGCAGCACCAAGCCCGAGAGGCACTTGTTGTACGGCAGCCCTATGGATGCGTCCGTCCACTCAGCACCAGCCCGGCTCCCTTCTTGAGCACTCTGCTGCGATGCTTGCCTGCCTCACTTCGCAGAGCGAGTCACTTGCGCAGGAGCTCTTAGCCCCCTCCCTGGACATGGACGACGAGAGCAGCGCAGCTCACCCGGTTGCCGAAGCGGGCGCTGACAGCTCACGTGTGCATGCTGACGATGCCACTGAGGTGAGACGGCTGTAGCAGAGCGCAGGCGCCTAGGCGTCTGTACCCCTCAACAGTCAGCGGCCAGGTCAGCGGAACCCCACTCACACAACTGCTCCGTCCGTGTCTGCCCCCGCCCATCTCTCCCCCCCCCCTTGTCACCACCACCTCGCTTGCACCAGCACAGCAAGTGCATCCCCCCAACCTCCCCGCACAGAAGCCAGCGCAGCACAGTCAAGGCAGGGTTACCCCAAGGGACCTGCATTGCATAGCAAAATCCATACGCATGAACCTGCTCTCTCACTGCAGCTGTTAAGCACACCGCATCCATGACTTACACGCCCTTTCTGTATTCGCAGGCGCTCGAGGTGCCCCCCGGTGGCGGCCAAGCGGGCGATGACGCGGATGCAGGCGCGCCCCACACCGCCGCGGCCCTCAGGCTGGTGCAGGCCCTAGAGCCCCTTCAGGCAGCGCTGGGTGTGCTGCATCGCAACGACTTTTGGAGGCTTTGCGATGCGGTGCGGGACGCACGTGCGTGGGCGCTGGCGCGGTGCAAGCGCGCATGCTTTTCTTCTGAACTACAACGCGAGACACGCACGCAGCGGTTCTCGGAGTACATGGCAGCGCTGCCTGTGGCCAAGATGCCGTCGCTCGAGACCCTGCGTGTCAGCTTGTACCACCTGGACGACGACGCGCGGCTCTCCCTCGTGGACCACCTCACCGCCCACCCCGACAGCTCCGCCCTGATGGCGCGCCTGAAGGTAAGCTAGCATGCACCGCCAGCATGGGAGGTGAGGGGAAGGGGTAGAAGGGGAGGTGTGGTGGTGAGGGGAAGGGGAGGTGGTGAGGGAAAGGGGAAGGAGAAGGGGCAGGGGAAGGCCTGGTGTAGTGGTCTAGTTTGACGCTCGGGCTGTTATTGCTTCCCCGTCGTGATCAGATCCACACCCAGCGTCCGTCGTCACTGGCATTGCTCTCTCCACCCCACCCCCCTCACACCGCAGTCGCTGCACGTCCAAGGTGTCTTGACCGCGCTGGGGAATCTGTCTGCGCTGAGCCAGCTGACGCACCTTGACCTGCGGCTCCCGCAAGCGCGCTCGCTGGCGGAGATAACGGCCGTCACCTCGCTGAGCAAGCTGCGGTGGAGTTGCATCCAGCTCGCCTCCCTGCCTGCCCTGGACCACGCGCCGGCGTTGACGGCGCTGAGCGTACACAACTCGCCCTTTCTCACAGCCTTGCCCGCGCTGGATTGCACTCTGGCGCTCAAGACACTAGAGGTATCTTACTGCAAAGGCCTTACAACCCTGCCATCATTGGGGCTAACGCCGGCACTGACGGACCTACGAGTGTCCTATTGCGACGGCCTTATCTGGCTGCCCGCGCTGGACCGCACGCCGGCGCTGACGGAGTTGGTGTTGCAAGACTGCCCCTCCCTCATCCTCCTGCCCACGCTAGACCACGTGGCAGCGCTGAGGTGGCTGCACGTGGGCAACTGCCTCCTCCTCATGTCCCTGCCCTCACTCGATCGCACGCCGGCGCTGCGCTTGTTGCACGTGTCGGGGTGCCCCCTCCTCATGTCCCTGCCCGCGTTGGACCTCACACCGGCGCTGACGAGGCTGGAGTTCCGCAATTGCGTCCGGCTCAGGTCCCTGCCTGCGATGGACCGCACATCAGCATTGAAGGAGCTAAGCGTGTCCGTGTGCGACAGCCTCAGATCGCTGCCCGTGCTGGTCACAACGGCGCTGACGCTTCTGGAGGTGTCCCATTGCGAGCGCCTCACGTCCCTGCCCGCGCTGGACCGCACGCCGGCGTTGGCAAAGCTTGTGCTGGAGGTATGCCCGCGCCTCGCATCCCTGCCCGCGCTGCCCCCCGCGCTGAGGATACTGTGTATGTCCGTTTGCGAAGCGCTCGCGTCCCTGCCCGCGCTGCCGAATGCGCTGACGGAACTGAGGGTGCATGAGTGCCCCCTCCTCGCGTCCCTGCCCGCGCTGCCCAACGCGCTTGTGGAGCTAGACGTTAACGACTGTCGCCGCCTCGCTCCCCTGCCAGCGCTGCCCCCTGCACTGGTGACACTGCGCGTAAGCAAGTGCCCCAGTCTCACGTCCCTGCCAGAGCTGCCCCCGGCGCTGGCGCAGCTGTTCGTGCTCCACTGCCGCCGCCTCGCGTCCTTGCCGGTGCTGCCCCCTGCTCTGGCAAGACTAGGCGTGTACAACTGCAACGTCCTCGCGTCCTTACCAGCGCTGCCCCCTACGCTGGTGGAATTGTACAAGCGAGACTGCCCCCTCCTCGGGTGCTGACGTCCATGCCCCCGCTCGCTGCTTCTTGCTGTGAGGTGCCCCCGCTGCTTCTTGCTGCGAGGCTTCTTGCCGTGAGGCTGGCCTTTCGTTTGGGCGCAGTCGTGCAACCTCACGGCATCGCATGCATGCGACATGATCCGTGCCTGCATGGCAGCAGCTGAACGCATCCGCATGCTGTTGCGTAGCCTAGTGCTGGCAAAAGGTGCGCAGTTGCGCTACCGTAGGCCACGCATTGTGGAAAAAACCCCTGACTTTGAGCGGGACGGCGGTTGGTTGTTATTGTGCCGATCGGCCACCTGCACGCACTGCATGCTGTATGCCCTCCCACGAATGACTCGCTCGCTCAACCCCGCCCAATCAGGGGGCTAGGCGTGCACTGTGCATGCGTGCAGACATTTGCATGTTGCATGCATCTCCGTGGCGCATCCGGGTCTTGCTGTTAGTTGCCTGGCGCGTGCGTGCGTGTGTACGGGTCTTGCTGTTGTGTGGCGCCTCTCCGTTCGTAGCATGCATCCATTCCGGCGACCCAACGAAATCATGCGCATAGCACGCAAGCCATGTTACATTCATAGTGCGCGCCATAGTGCACGGATGCACGGGCCCTTCCACACTTGAGCTTGCTTGCGCTTGCGCTCGTCTTGGTTTTCGTGCACGCGTCGACGTTCGGGACAGCAGAATCCGCAGCCCAGTAGCTGTGCATGCATGCCGCATGCATGCAGTGGAGTGCATGCTGCACGATCCATAGACAGGCTGGCCCGCGTGCCCATGCAAGTAACTCTTGTGAGCGTACCTAGCAGCAGCGCGTCTACAAGCCCGCTACACACGCACGCACGCATGCTGTGTATGGCGGTGGTGTAGGGCACTGTGAGGCATCACGCATGCCACGCTGAATGGTGTCAGCGCCTGCATCCATCACCTGCATACCTAGCAAAGCTGGTTGTGTGAACACCTAAACTTGCTCAGCTGTGCGTCTCCTACCCACCACCTTATCATGTTCTTTTGAACCACGCAATTGATTGGTGTATGCATGGCGGCTGTGAAGCAACCATTTATTTGATGAACAATTCCATTGGCCGTCGCTTGTGATGCGGCACATGCAGGTGCGTGCGTCGCCTTTTAGGCAGGGGCCTGCAGGGCAAGGCCCGGGCCTGGCATTTCAGCACGTGGCCTGTGTGGTGTGTGCGCCCCTGAAGCACCTCCCCCCCTGGGTGACCGTTGAACATGGCGACCGGCAACATAAGAAAAGCCTGCATGGAAACAGCTCATTACCTGACCTGCATGCGTGAGTTCATGGCCAATGCGCAGTTGTGACGTTCACACGTGCAAGGGTTATTGTCAGCTCGGGTCATTTGGGCATATCGGTTTGTCACTCGTGTCACAAGTGTTCTTGTCAGCTTGCGCCGTGCACAGTGGTTTGTCAGCGACCTGGTATGGTCCTGATGCTGCAGCCAACTCTGACATTCCGCACATTGCATGCATGTTCACCCATGGACCCATGTCACGCACGCATCCACTCGCACGCCAACATCCTCCCCACAGAACGCAATGGTCGGTCTCCAATGTCCAAGTGGCCTGAATGGCTGGGTCCGCAAATTGGCTCACTGGTTTAATCATCAAGCACGCCTGCAGGTCAACTGCTGTGGGGTGTCAAGGGCTCAAATGCAGTGGGGTGTCAAGGGCTCAAAGCTTGACATTCATGATGGCACACCCGTGGCACATGGCAGCGACAGAAGGACCAGGCAATCACTTTGCACCTTGCTAGCGTCCCTGTACAGCCTGAAAGTATGATGGCATATTTATGCTCTAGGCGCACAAGTACACAAGGCCCCCCGTGTGTAGGACCTTGCTTCACTCTCTGCGTAAATCCATGACCCCAGGGGCAGATTGTCCCGCAGGGTACAACTGCTTCAGTATACAACGACTTCAGCATAATGTACGTGTTATTAAACATATGACAGGATAACCTGCGTATGGCGCCAGGGACAAATCGCGCTTTGTGCTTGCTTGCTTGCTGCTGGGGCGGCGATGGAGAGCGCACACACCACAGGCAGGCAAGCACAAAAGGCCTGAGCATGCATGCACGCCACAGGCAGGCAAGTGTTACCGGTTTTGTCTGCTGTGCAAGCCGTGCAAACTGTCCATTGCACAATGCGCTTGCCTGCCACAACGAGCTAATGGCCTCCGACAGTTGTCTGTCCCACCCTCACAACATACAGTGTCCAGCACATAACAGATACTTATTTCACGGGCTGGAAACATGTGCTTATGTCCCATAAAGCGTGGCCGTGCCTTGAAAATCTCTGTTGCCGGTCTCGCTCGCAAAGCTCGTGCGGCCTCGTCCGTCCTCAGGCGGCCTTATCCGTCACTGCCTCAGCATACCTGTTATATTTCCTTCAAGCTAGCGTGGGGAAACCGGACATTCTCTTACCGGGTGTTTGTTGGCATGGCAAACGTTTCACTTCACCCCAAGCCGGCACCCGCACAGCACCAGTGCTGCCAAAGCACCCCAAGTATTCGACTGATTTACAAGCGCTTTGGCATAGGAAATGGTCTCGCTTTTTGCAAGCTCCGTCACGTGCATCACTGTGCACGCGTGACGTGGCAGTGTTGAGCACTTTCGGCTTCGCACACTAAAACCGGACGTGTCAGTAGGGTTGCAAGATGCAAAGATGCAAAGATGCAGACACAACTTAAACACCGAGGTTGGGCTTTTCTCAGGCGCCCCCCTACCCCCGCACCCCATCCCCACCCCAAACCAGACGTATATCTTTTCCTTGTGAAAATCATGATTCCAGTATAGCATGGAGAGCGAGAACACGACATGGCAGTTCAGATGCCGTGCACATGCCCTTTGCATCTGTCAGGCACACCGCCTCCATCACGCACACGCCCTTCACTGTATTTGCAGGCGCCTGACCCTCCTGCCGGCTGCCAGGCGGGCGACGACGCATGCGCGCCCTACACCACCGCGGCGGTCTTAATGCAGGCCCTGGAGCCCCTTGAGAGAGCGCTGGACCGCGAAGATTTTTGGAAGCTCTGCTCAGCGGTGCGGGCCGCGCGCGTGTGGGCGTTGGCGCGGTGCAGAAAAGCGTCTTGGTACCCGAACACTTTCCCAGGGCGCGCGCTGCGGTTCTCGGAGTACATGGCAGCGCTGCCTGTGGCCAAGATGCCATCGCTCCAGACCCTGCGTGTCAATATGGACCACCGGAAAGACGCGCGCCGATCCCTGTCACAACACTTGAACGCACACCCCAACCGCTCCGCCCTGATGGCGCGCCTTAAGGTGAGCGAGCAGGGCGGACATGTGAGGGGTGAGCAGGGGGAGGGGGTGGGAGTGCAGTGGGTGAGTGGTGAAGGGGGGGGGGGAAGGGGAGGGGGTGAGCAGGGGAGGGAAGGGGTTCAGCGGAGGAGGGAGGGGGAGGGGGAGGGGAGGCTGGTTGGGGTGTGGGTCGATGTTGTTGCACCCGTCTAGTCCGGATCCACACCCACCATGCACCCCGTGCCTGCGCCGCCACTGAAGTCGCTCTCTCTCCTCCCTGCCCCCCCACCACTTCTGACGCATGCATGCAGTCGTTGGACGTTTACGCCTATCTGACATCGCTGGGGAACCTGTCTGCATTCAGCCAGCTGACGCAACTGGACTTGCGGCTCCCGCTAGCACGCTCGCTGGCGGAAGTAACGTCTGTAACCTCGCTGAGCGTACTGCATCTGCAGCGCTGCAGAATCCTCACGTCCCTGCCCGCACTGGACCGCCTGCCAGGGCTAACAAGACTGGTGCTGTCATCTTGTCCCGTCGCTTCCCTGCCCGCGCTGAACCACGCACCGGCGCTGACAACGTTGCATCTGCGCGATTGCCGCCTGCTCACGTGCTTGCCCGTGCTGGATCACGCAACAGCGCTGACAACGTTGCAACTGTACAAATGCAACTTGCTCACGTGCCTGCCTGCGCTGGACCGCGCATCGGCGCTGACAACGCTGGACATATGCTTTTGCCCCAGGCTCACATCCCTGCCTGTGCTGCCGCCTTCGCTGACGGAACTGATTGTGCACGGCTTGCCCCTCCTCACGGCCCTGCCGCCACTGCCGCCAGGTGCAAGGCTGACCGTGTATGGTTGCCCCTTGCTGCAACGCTGACCGTGTCCCACTAATCGCACGCTCCCTTGTGCTAGTGGGAGAGCTAGTGCACAACGGAGGGAGTGCATGCGCATGCACAGGGAGGCGCAAGCATATGCTTTCCCCCACATCGGAGCTAGCTAGGACCGTGCCATCCAGCCAGCTGCAGCCTTGCTTTGCCATCAGCCTCGTGACCCTGTTAGCTAGGCCTGTCGTTGGTCCTCTGGCCTCTTGTCCCCCATACCCCCGTTGTTGTGGCCCTGTTAGCCCTGTCTCCTGCTCCGCTGCGTTGGCGCCCACGGTCGGCCCCGTTGTGCCTTGCCCCGCAGCGATGTCAGCCCTGCTGCATGCGTTGTGCCCTGCTCGCTGCCGACCACCTGTGCATGTTGGGTTCCCTAACGCTCATGCGTTTCAATTGTGTTGACGTTTGCAGGGAGCGTCGCACCCCTGCATTTCCTACATACTCTGTCCCTTGCACTCGCTCACTCAGGCGTGTCAGCCCCCTTGTCGCAGTCCTCCCCAGCCAATCTGTGCATCCACGCATCCACGCATCCATGCATCTACGCAGCATCCATGTATTGACTGTTTCACGTGCGGGGTCATCACGCTCCGCGTGTGCAGCAGGCAGTGCTCAACCTCCTGGCAGACTCGGCGTGCATGTGCAAAGCGCTTGGCGCTGCTCCACCACCAAGCTGAAAGTGTAACAGCACTGCCGCCATACCTTTCTTGCCTGACTTGCAACCTGCAATGACCGGCATTTAGCAAAGACAGTTTTTTCGGGCTGCTTGCTTGAAGGCAATTTGTGTTGCGTATCAATGTGAGAAACATTGCGAATCTGACGTAACTTATCAAGTTGCTCCGTCCATCCTAGTTGAAACATCCATCCGAGCATGCACCAACCCGCACAGCTTGCCAATCGCATTTGCGTCCGTTGTGCACCGCCAGTGCTGCTGAATGCCGTACCAACGCCCACGAAAACGGACCCTGCAACCCGATGGTTGCCGACTTGCCGACCATCCACGCCACACCTGCAGCGCAGTGCATTTTGCTGTGCAATGAATAGACTGGCCAGCAGGCCCATGCAATTGCTCTGAGGGCCAGCGCCACTGCGGTGGCTCACATCATCCAGCAGGCTGGTCGCATTTGACTTGTAACACACCACTTGCCGTTCGCGCGCCTAACGCATCGCTGCATGCACGCTGCATGCGGTTACCTGACCTCACTGCTGCATGTGTGCATGCTGCATGTTGTTTTTGGAACCACGGCCTGCAGCTGCTTACCGTATGTGATTTGACATGCATCGCGCATACTGTGGGTACGCCAATGGTCTGTGAGGCCATCGGATGTGAGGAGCATGCACTCGTCCTCCCCTGCATTCCCCTTCACACGTACGACGACCTGCCAAGAGGTCGCTAGCAGGTGCAATATCAAGCTTACCAGCCCATATGTGCACCCGCTTGAGCACAGCATGGCAGGTGTGTGGAGGGTGTGGCGCGGCAGCCGCGCACGCAACACGCCGCCTTGCCATGAGGATCAGGCAGTCAAAGCGGCTTGCGTCCTTTCAACGACGCCGCAAGTTACACGAACGACGTTAACACATCATCTCCATGATTATGTATACAGAATGTGTTAGCGATGCAAGCGTGGACGGGCTGACGGGCGGCATCAATCATTCCATATGCTTGTGGGGGAAGCCGTTGGTCAGTCAGTATTCAGGAGCCAATGAGTGTTGGAGTGCCAGCAGCAGCGCAGGCAAGGTAGGCAAGGGGCAGCAGTCAACTGTTGTTTTAATGCATGTTGAAGGGCATCAGGTGTGGCAGCCGCCAGCATGTGCCACCCAAAAGTTACATCGTCATAGCTGGTGAATCAACCAAAGCGAGTGCTGCCGAAGCCGTCAACCCTCCCAATGCACACAGCGGCTGAGCGCCACAATCAACACATGCTGTCGTCCGTAACCAACCACACGTATCTCACACAGGTAATGGATAGCACATAATACATGCATGGCGCTTCTGAACAAGAAAACTCACAGGGGCTCAAATCCATCCAGCGGCATGCAATCACTGATGATTTGTTCGGTTGCTTCTCTCGATGCGCTGTCCCAGATCTGAGCCTCTCGCTATGCCGATCTGGGTGATGCAATCTCCCTCTCTCGCGCGCTTTACTAGCCTGCAGCCTACTGCGCATGTATGCAAGCAGGCCAAGTAGACAGAGTTCCCAAGCTTGAGCTGGTGCGAATATAAAAAAGCTGAAAAGCACAGGCAGGCTTGATGCCTGTTTATTCGGCCTGCCCTTCGCAGCTGCCAAGCACTGTATGCATGCAACTAGATCGTGCATCTGATTGTGCAGCAGCATTACTGGATGTACACCAACGTGGACGCTTGCACGATCGTCGCGGGGGGGTAGGCCACCAACGCGGTGTAGCGCTTGGTGGCATCCAGACCGCTCAACGCAATGTCCAGCACGCCCGTCTGGCCCTTGGACAGGGCAGGAGCAGCAAGCTTCGCCAGCGGGCTGCTTCCCAAGTCGCTTGCGGTGAGCATCCACACCAGCACTTTGACCGTGGTCGGGCCCAGAAGCTGCCTGCTAAATTGGGACACCTGAGCGGTCCAGTTGCCGACAGCGGGGTTGAAGAAGCGCACCTCTTCCTGTGAGGTCCCTGTGCAGGAGCACGGCTGAGCGGCGCCAGCAGGGTTGGTCACGCGCAGATCGGCGTCGATGGTCGAGTTGAAGTCGGCGTCGAAGGTGGCTATGCGCAGGAGCACCGTGCCGGCCTTGACCGGAATGATGACCTTCAGGCTGCTGCCTGGCATGACCCACACGTCTGAGGCCTCTATAGCTGGTGACACTGGGCCGTACAGTGTAGTGTTGAAGGCATCGATTCCGGAGCCGACAGGGAAGGACACTTTGGCGGCTGTCGGCAGGACCCGCTCGATCAGGGGCGCCTCGACCGACGTGTACTGCACGGCGATGACGCTCGTAACCGTAGCATTGCTGACAGTGCTGCTGTTGCTGCTAGCGGCCACCTGCGCATATTTGGCACCGCGCCTGGAGTCGTCGTCTCCACCATCATCGCCGCCCTTGCCGCCCTTTCCGTCGCAGCCGCTGCCGATGCTGACGGGCACCAGCGCCATCGAGCCGAACCTGTACTGGAAGAGCGTGGCGTTGGCAGTGGCCGTGAGAGTGACGCTCAGAGTTTGGCTCCGGCCCTTCTTGACGCGAAACGTGGAGGGGGTGACCGTCACCGTGTAGCCCTGTGGCGCGCTCACGACCGCCGTGTACGTTGCGTCAACGCCCAACACGTTGGTCACGGTGCGGGTGACGGTGCGGGTGTAGGCCAGCTGCCCAACAGAGACGCTCGGCTGATTGAGCTCCGACACGTATCGGCAGGCAGGCAGCGCGAGGGCAGGAGGGCACACCTCCGAACACACCGGCCCGGATTCGGGCAGCTGCCGGATTGCACACAGCATGCGCTGCCAGTCGAGCGCGTCCGCATCGTACACCAGGCCGGGGTTGAGAGCGGCAGCGGGCTGGTAGAAGCCGGCGCCCTGCCAGAAGGGGTCGAAATTGCGGACGACACGCAGTCCAGTGCCATTCATGAAGAGCGCGGTGGTGATCAGCGCAGACTTGATGGCCGCAGGCGACCTGCAGCCAGGTGAGGCATTGTTTAGTCTATTTAGTCCCAGGCACAGATGATGCTATGGAGGCATGGCGATTTGGGTGGCTGCCGCCTGCATCATTGTTCAGTGCCAGGTGGGTATCGGAATTGGATCTACAGGACGCTATTCAGACATAGCGCGGCGAGGCGTCAAGGCTACTGAGGCATTATGGCGTTAGAGTGGTTGGGCAATATTGGCGCCGTTCAGTAGTGATTGATCGAGGGTACCGTAATCCATTTGTGCATTGACACCTCAAGAATGGGTGGTTGCGCAACCCTGCAGTGCTGACGCTCAATACGTGCCGCCAGACATGCGTTAAATACTCAGTTGTGCGGCCAGACCAAACAAACCGTCGTTCCGTTCAAACCGTCATACCAAACAAACCATCCAACCAGCAAGAAACGCTCCGCATACCTTTGACTGCACTAAAAGCCTTTGACTGCACTACCCTTACGTACAATCTGCAGGCGCTATGATCAATGCTTAAGCTATGTCGTGCATTACGCTCACTGCGCTCACCAGTCCGGGTGGGCGTTCTTGAGGAGTGCAGCAGCGCCTGCAACCAGCGCCGCGGAAGCGTCGCCTCTTACAGGAAGGACGTTCCATTTGAATGGGTTCACCCCGTTGGTCTGTGCAGGGCCGCGCATTTCAGCGTATATTGTCTGACGTCCGGGTGCAGCTACGTCCTGCAAGTGGCCCCGCCAGCACCCATGGTCAGGCGGCAAGCAACAAACATCCTTCCCTACAGTCGGGCACCACCTGCAGTTATGCGTGCCATATGACTGTACCAACCATTGCATCAGATGCACATGTCCCATTATGCATGCATGCATTTGAGGCACCGCTTCAAGCTTATAGCGGCCCCACCCTTCTGACCAAGCCCACTCAATTGATCGATGTTGCCGGTACATGGCCCCACAACCCCACATGCATTCAAAGCCCGAGTCACCATCCAAAGCAAGAACGGTCCTCACCGGCTTGAGGACGTCGCCTGTTGCGGGGTTCGGTCCCCGGTTGCTTGTGGGTGTCGCGGAAAGGATTTGAGGGTATCCCGTACCCGCCAGGGTGACATATTTAGGCAGCGAAAGCGTCACAGTTGTCGTGTTGTTTGCTGCTTGTGCTTCGGAGAGGGTTTGAAGCAGCTTCGGGGTCTGAATGGAGTCTATCGTGACTATTGGGTCGGGGGTGCCGGAGTTAATCGGAAATCCACTTATGTCGTTGCCCGCCAAGCCGTTAAACAGGTACAATATCCCGGCCGCGTTTGCCTTGATGATTGCATAGCCGGCGGTGCTTGCGTAACTTGAATCACAAACCACAACTTTGCCGGCGACCGCTGCAGCCGTAACCCCGATGCATGAGGCTGTCTGCAGGCATGCAACAGAGCGTGCAGAGCTTGTTGCCAGGTCAGCGGCACGTGCACACACATGTATGATTGATTGATTGATTGAGTGAGTGATTGAGTGAGTGATCTGCTTGACATCACTTGGCCGATCAGGCCATTCGTGGAAGAGGTCAGGGGTCATGATGCTGTGTGGGGCGAATGTTCTTGTGGGCGTGCGTGCGTGACTTGACGTGGCGCGGGCGTGCATGCACGCAGTGCACATGCAGTTATGCATCCCCCCGCCCGCTATGAGCCATGCATGGCCCTCAGGTACAGGTCGCTATTGGCCGCACTAGCCATAGACAGAGAGCTACTTGGTCCCCGGATACATGCTGGTTGCAATCAAGAGCCCGCAATGCAGAACACATTGTACGAAGTTGCAGCTGCGTGTGCATGAGTAGTGGTGCCTATTGCCTACAAGTGGCTCCACCAGCAACTAGGCGAGTAATCAAGGCCTGCTGATATTGCTAGGCCCCTGCCCTCCCCTCACCAGAGTGCCGCCTGGACCCCCAGCGACGTACTGAGGCACCACAAGCTCCACCGGACGCTTTGTTGGCTCCGAACCAAACGTATTAATGCTTCCGCCGTTATAAACCTGGGGTCCCTTCGGCGATCCGAACACGGTGACGTCTACGACCGCAGTAGACCCGTCACTGGCAGCAACTGCTGGGGCCACCACCCAGGGGGCAGGCAGCGCTACGCCGCCCGGGGCGGTGGAGTCGCTTCCACCGTGGACGGTCACAAAGACGCCGGCAGCGGCCGCGTTGCGAAACGCGTCCAGGACTGGGTCCAGCAGGTTTGTGGTCTTTATGGTTAGTCCAAAGTGCAGGACGTCGACACCTGCATGCACAGCATGCAGCATGATGACAGATGCTGAGATGCATGCGCCAACATTCAGAGTAAGCACTGCGCTGCACAGGTAGAGGGCTGCTCATGCCAAACCCGGCAGCACATCCATACATGTTACATGTAGCAACAAGGGCAGTGGACGCACTGCCGCAGGTGCGCCCACTACATCCATAACATCCACTACATCCACTACACCCACCCACCATCCTGGACGGCCTCCTCAATGGCAGCGAGGATGTCAGCGGTCATGGCCGAGAAGGACGGCGTTGAAAATCCCAAGAAGAAAGCCTGCAATGTGCACAGGTGGAGCAGTGCCCGCAGCACATGTAATCCATCGTCAATCTGAGCGGCCCAGCTGCCATGGCAGGGTGCTTTAGCTGGTTGTATTCTGCAAGCGTGGAAGGCTCTGCCAGCGCAAGCAGACGGCGCGCGGCAAGACATTGCGTCGGGCTAAAATCCCCTGTGATGACTCGCTTCAGTGCTAGGCCCCGCCCGGCAGCAGTGTGCATAAGGTGTAGGCAAGGACTCCGGAGACGCTGAGCAAGGTGTTGGCGAAGGCTCAGGGGTGCTGGACTCAGTGGTGACTTTGGTGCTGGTCCGCAATACGTGGGTTGCATGCCCGCTCGCAAACACTCTGCTCGTCGCATTAACGATATGCTCATATGCATCCATGCATACATAGCCGCATGCTGACGTTTTACCGAGATGCATACAGCATTAGCGCACTAGGCCAGGGGGGCGGCGAATGTAATCAACACACATCGGGAGATGACCTGCATGCATGCACACGCAATGTGTACGGCATAATTCTGCCATGCATAATCAGGCGGTGCATCCGGCTCGGTGTTTGCGCATGCCGCCTGCCTCATCAGCACTCGCCTTGTAAACGGCGATGTAGGCGGACGGCGCAACTCCGCTGAAGTAGCTGCCAGGCTGGAAAATGGAGATGGGAGTCACCACGCCTGCTGCAAGGCTCGCCGCCATTGTGCCTGTGCCAGTGAAGTCCTCACACGTGCCGGTCTGCGCACGCACAGGAAACACGCAAGCGACGAGACCAGCAAGTGTGGTAATGATAATGCATCATGACCACGCACACACACGTCATAATCGTAGTACCTTAACCATGCGTTCATGTGTGAGGGCAGACCTAACGGATTCGAATCATATCATCATATCACTCCAGGTGTATGTACATCCAGGTGCATGCACTGCATCTGCATGTCAGCATGGGTGTGGCTGTATATCGGCGCTGCATGCACGATGGTGTTGCATGATGGTGTCAGCGCACAGTCATGCATGCTCACACGCGTGCGCCCAAAACGTCTGCACCTAAACGTGCACCGACACCCACACCTGCTTCTGTGCCTGCTGCACCTCATCACTAGCCTCATCAAGGTGCTAGCATTCTCTGGGGGCGGGGGCGGGAACCATGTTTGCAAGTAAGCAAATGAAAGTAAAACCTGACCTGGAAGGCAACGATGAGCCTTACCTCAAGCGGGCTGTATGTGTTCAGCGGAGCATCCGCGACGGCCGAAGCGTTGAACACCTTGCACTTGACGATCTTGGGGGCGACTTGCACGGCGCCTTCCCTGCCCTCGCCTTGATCATCACCCTTATCGTCGTCCTCGTCCTCGTCATCATCGCCGCGCCTCACGCCCGGCTTGGCGGAGGCCGACACATTGTAGTTGAAGACGGGGTGGCTGGGGTTGATGCCAGCGCTGATGAAGCCGATGGTGACGCCCTTCCCTGGAGTGTTGCCCAGCCGCTCCCACGCGCCCCCGGCGCCCGTCAGGCCGGTCATGTCCGCGCTGCCTGACCCCAGGTCCTCGGCAACAGGAAAGTACAGAGCCTTGGACGCGTACACGCCTGCGACGCCGGGCTGGCTACGCAGCGCTTCAGCCTGCATGCACCGAGCAACAGCACAAGCAGAGCATGCATCTGATAGGATGTCCAATGCGGTAGGTGGCGCATTTCTGCGGTTCCCGAGTACGGGCGAACAAACGTGCATCTAACAGGAACGCCGCACATACATGACTGAAGTGCGAACAAGAGGCTTGGCACGTGATGCAACTCCTGTGTGTGTGTGTGCATGTGTGTGCTCAAATGCTCATCCCATGCAGCCATGCAGCGTGATTCCCGTGGGGCCATGCAGCGTGCGTACGGTATGCGTAAAGATGGAGACTGCACCTGACCATGACGACGAGGTGCCTGGCGCGTGCGTGTGCGCATGAATGTGCATGCGTCATGCGGGCGTGCGACGCGGTTTCCAAGGCAGATGCCATGCAGTAAGGGTAAAATCAGGCAGGCTGACATGCGGCGCATGCGGCACACATTACCAATACACCTATCCGTGCAAGCATCGCGGTGTTTCAACTGGTAGGTGGACGCACCTCTGCATCGGTAAGCTTAACAGCCATTCCGTTGTAAGCAACACCTGAGCATGGCATACAGAAGCATGCAAGCAGGAGAGTACAACTGGTTGTGTGTGGCGCAGGGAGGTAGCGTTGTTGCTGGTGTGCGGTGCGTGTGCTGCGCACGCCGCCATATGCGTACAGCCGCGCTGCTGCAATATTGCACTGACAGTACCAGCCAGCAACAGTTGCAATGCTGATGATGACTTCGTCCGGGCAGGCTTTCAGCGGCAAAGGCTTGGTAATCTGAAAACTCTTCATTCTGAGGAGACGGCATGCTTTGACTGCACGGTCCAGCATCACACACAATTCTGCGTGTGTGAACCCTTCCCATCTGGCAAGCATGGTTGTCGACAAGGGCTGCAGCACAGCAGTGTACATGGGTCATGGCTGGGCTCACCGTATCGGCTCAAGACTTTGTCCTCCGCAATGCCCGCGCTCTTGAGGGTGCGCACTCGCTTGTCGTGGAGGTGGCTGCAGTAGCGGTTGACATCCGCGTCGTTGCGGTCCAGCTTGCCCCCGTGGCCGGGCTTGGTGGCACGATAGCCAGGCAGTCCACCCTGATAGGTGCTGGCCGGCTGGTCTTCCATCTGCACAATCCAAGTGCCTCTTGGGCCATCATCCGACTGCTCAGGAAGAGTACGCCGGTGTGCCAGCACCTCGCTTCCGTCGGTGACCAATTCTGCTGGCAGCGTGGCTCCAAGCTCAGCCTGGCAAAGCAGGCCCAGGACGGCCACTGCTGCAAGCACAGCAAGCTTCAGGTGCCGCAGTGGATACCAGCGTGTCTTGGCGATGGTCATTGCTGTCATTCTGCAGTAATCGCACGTGGCAGCGGTTGGAATCCGCAAGGTGCATGCACGTGTTAGCAAAAGGGCACAAGGCAGCGTTTGCACTCAAGTGCTGTATATGTCAGCACCCAGCAGCAGCCCGTACATAGTTGCTTAGCAGGGTGGACGACGTACTCCTGATAATTCTCCTGATTTCAGCAGTGGCGGCAATTCATCGACTTCACAGCCAGGTAAGGGACAAGGTGACAAACTTGAGCCCACGTGCTTCAGGGCATTGTTCCTTTCATGGAAGCGCACAGGCGCACCTAATCGCGTTCCGTACGTACTACGAGGTGTTTGATGAGCCGGCTTGCACAACCCAAGTGGACAGTGGACAGCGTGCTTTGAAACCACCTGCTTACCTGGTAGGTCCTGTTTACACCTCGCAGTGGCTTTCAGGCTCGATTACCGATGCTTGGCGGTTCCAGCAGAATCCTGGCACGCAGCTGCGAGTGTGCGTGACGTACTGACAGTCAGGCTGGGCAATCAAGAGAGTATTAGGGCAAGAGAGTATTAGGGCACGGGAGTGAGGGACTGAAGGGACCTTGCTGCTACCTTGGGCGTAACCCAATTTATGCAAAGCCTGCGAACATTCCGCCCAGCCATCAGCCAAAATCATGCGATAATCCCTGCCCCTCAAATTACACCTCATCGGCAATTGCTGGCGATTGTTGCGTCGGTGACACTAGTGACGCTATGCTCAGTACGCTGTGCACCAGAAGCGTGCACGTATTTGGAGACGGTTGAACTGGTGCACATGGAATCACGTGGGTGGTGCGCACGCCGCGCGCCGCCGCGATCGGGTAACAGACACGCCCACCAGTACTTTCCGGCACGTTTGCTCATTTTGCTGTCGAGCTCGCGCTCGCTATGGTAGGTGGAAAGAGGCCTCGACTCCTGGAGCGAGGCAGTAGTAGTGCACACATCAGCGTACGTACGGCGCCGGATGCCCTTTGATGGACGGATGGATTGCAGTATAGGGAGTCCCTACTGCGACAGCTCCACTGCTGTGGCAGCTCTGGGAGCAATATACCTGTAAATATGCCTGTAAAGATGATCCTTACCAGCATTGCTTGACACGCAGCAGCAGGCATTCAATACTGACGACACTTTCACACCACTTCCAAAACCATACCTACTGTATGACGTCACCCCCAGTTTCATATGACTCTCCAGGCTGCGATAGCAAATAAAGAGGCCTGGAATTGACAAGGCCTGCACGCACCCTTCACTTTTCGTGTTACCCGGGTGATTGAACGTATCAAGGCGCTACTTCGTTGCGTCAGACTCACTCCAAGTTAGACTTCCGGCAATTGACTCGGCCCACTTTAACTTGCCTTGTAGAGGAACGAGCAGTCTCAATAGCAATTTACCTTCGACATTCAGCTGGAGTGATGTAGAGGCAGTGTCAAGCTGTACAATGTCACTACTTGGCAAGCTCGCAGACTTGTGCTTCAGAGGCAGCTAGTTGAGCCTGCAACACTACTACGGTGTGCCTTGCGCACTTACAGTGACTTGAACGGACCAAAAGTTAGTGCTACATCATTAGTAAGAGTAACCGTAGGCTGAGAGCGTTGTGCAGAGGGCAGAGGGTGCTCTCTGCTTCCTAGTTGTAATGCACTCCCAGGCAGTCAGGCATACGACAGCGGCTGAGCCCCGTTTAATACCTTTCTGGAGCGGATTTGCTGGGTGATGTCCAGGAGACTTCGCAACAGCCCTCAACAACAGCCGCAAACAACAAGGTAGTCTGCCTCAATGCTGCTAGGCAAAACGGCTGCTCCAAGATGACCCACTCGCTTCAGAGCAAAGGCGCGCCTGGATGGCCTAATAAACGGATAAGCTAGCTGCGTGCCGATTAGGGTCTCATTTTGGACGGGAAGAGTCTAAGGACGGGAACCCGTTGCAGGCCGAAACAGGGAATGGCAGGACAGGACAGATGCACGACCAGTCATATGTATTTCCAGCAGGTCGACCTGGCCATCCCCACAAGCTGGACTGCCCGGTGCCGGCACGTGCTGCTGAGGCAAAGTCACTGTGCACTGGAACAGCAGCAGCAGCAGCCCTTAGTTTCGTGAGAGTTTAAGCAGTTCAACCTGCTGTGTTTTGGGGACGGGGATGATGAGCGCCACACTCTGAACTCGTTGCACTGTGCGGAACCGGACATGACGTACATCATCGGCCGCAGTAAGCTGAACGACTGACAGAGCTGGCCCCAAGTGCACGTACAGGGTTCTGATACACTTTTGCAAGCACGCCGCTCAAGGGGCCGTCTCGGCTTGCGACGCGACCTTCTCCAGATTTCAAAAGGCGGCATCCTGGGACCGAACAGAGGATGTGAGCGCAGCAGCGCTTGCTTGAACCCAGACGATATGAAAATGATGTTTCGCATATGCTTGTGACAGCTTTTGAGTAATGAAAAGTGTGGCACGTTATCGACACCACCGGACACCACCAAGGCTTGAGAAAAACAACAGTTGCGCTCCGGTTGCACCTGGCCTACGTGCGCTTTTGCAAGATGAATAAACTCCAAGCTATGCCTGCTACCTGATGCGTGCAGCAAGTTTCTCAACCCGTTTACTTCTGGTCCGTCTGGCGTGTTGGTGGATTATGACGCACGCTAGGGCATGGAACAGGTTCGGAACACAAGCCCAGGACAGCCTAAGCCGCAGTCACCAGCACATTTCAAAAGTTGCAGGCGGTAACCCCTGATACGACGTTCTTACCAATGCCACGCATAAAAAACAGCAAGCGTCTTGGTTTGCCCAGCCGCGTGATCGATTGATTTGGGATGAACAACAGATCTGCCTGGGTCTACACGGCATGCACCAAATTCATGTTTGAGACCAGGGCCGTGCACCAGATTCAGAACTGGAACCATACCCACTCACCTGCATATGTGTGCACCAGAGGGGCCAAAGCTCCTCTGGTGCACACATCCAAGCAAGCGTTCCATCGGCTGCAGGTTGGCACGGACTATCTACAACAGCTAGCTACGGCCTGGTGAACGATCCACAGGCACACATGCCACTGAGACTGCCAGTACCTGCTGCTGCTGCTCATCCGCTCGCTCCTCCTGCGCTTCTTCACCCGGACGTCCGGGCTGCTGGCCAGGCTGATGGCCAGACTGCTGCTCGGCTCGCTCCTCCTGACGGCCGGGCAGCGGGCCGGGCGCTGGCTGGGCAACAGCAGCAGCGGCAGCTGCAGCAGGCGCGTCTTGCTGGTGCGCTGCGGGGGCGTGGTGTGGTGGTGTGTGGGTGAGGGCTGGAGCGGGTCCCTTCAGGGGCAGGTGCTGCAGCGCGGCCCACACCGCCACTGACGCGTAAGCATCCAGCGCAGCGTACCTGCATGCCACAACAGCACGCAGCAGCATGCATGCTTGAATGAATGCAGACATGCACGTGCGTGTCTGTCTGCCTGCATGCATGGCGATGAATGCAGCAAGGTCAAAAGGCAACGCAACAGGCGGCATGAGCAAAGCAAACAAGTCATTGGATGGAATGAGTTCCAGGCCCAACCGCCAGCGTCCAAATGGGGTTGTAGGGTTTAGGGTTTGGTATATAAACCCTCAACCCTACAACGCGTGACCTTGCACGGGCAGACCCTGTGGACCTTGCTTGAATGAATGCGCGAGGGGGGCACGAGAAGGCAGGCGGGCAGCGGCAATGCCAGCGGGACGACCGCACCCACCTCTGCTGCTGCTTGGAGAGCGGCACCTTGTCCCAGTTCCCGCAGCGCACGTGCTGCGTCTTGGCCAGGTGGCGCCCCAACACGGCGTCCACCAGGCCTGCATGCAGCAGTGTCAAACAACCATGTGCGTGAATCTGGGTGGGGAGGGACGTGTGAGCATATGCGCATGCGTGTGCGAAATGGCAACGCAGCATCAACCGCATGCTACATGCATGTTGCGTTGACGGTATTTCATACGGAGCTTCAGGTTGTGCGTGTGGTGCCTAGCGCCTAACCCCTGACCCCTGACCTACAACCCCACTGCCTCTCACCGGCCAGGCTCCAGCGCTTGACCTCGGTGTTGGCGGTGATGAGCTCCACCGCCTGCAGCACGCGTGTGCACGCCTCGGAGCCCAGCTCGCACATGTTGGCGACGTCCGCCTGCATGCAGGGGCGAGCGTTACAGCACCACGCATGCAGCGCCAGGCATCCACACATCAGCACTATGCGTACGCAGAAAGCATGCACATATTGGCGCTGTGCGTGCAGCGCTAGGCATCCATCTGTACATCAGCGCCATGCGTCCACGGAACGCAGGCACATTTGGGCGCGCCGGTACGCTGCTCCTGACAGTGAACACGCCCTTTGTCCTAATCCCTCAGCATGCAGCCCCACACCATACTGTGTTGCACGCCAACACTTTGCAACATGTATGATTTACACCTGAAGCCAGTAACCATCAAATTCCAACCCTGCACGCCGCTCACCTCACCCCCCCCTGTACTTCTCCCTCGCTCACCCCGCAGTCCCTCGCCCTCCCTGCACCCACCCTCCCTGTACACATTATCCCGGTATCCGCCGCTCACCCCGTAGTCGCGCATCAGCTTGGCGGCGTCGTTGCCGATGTTGACCCCCACCTTGATGCAGCCGGGGCTGGCCAGCAGCGCACGCAGGTGGGGCGGCACGCCGCTGTGCGCCTAGCGGGCAAGCAAGCAAGCAGTGTTCGATTTAAGTTTGGACCTTTGCTCATGCAATTACATCAATGGAATTGTCTGGCCGTGAACGGGCTTCGTCCGGTTCCTCTGGTCCGGCATGCAAGACAGGGGCTGAGCGGGAGGCAGGGAACGATGCACACGCATTCACGGCATGCGGGCCGTACAGTCATCCCAAAGCAGCAGCACCACCAGCAGCAGGGTGCATTCCAAGCCTAGTTGCTCAAGCCAAGATGTGGAACAGGATGTGGAACTGGGCAGCATCAACTGAATGCCTCCTTGAAGAAGAACATGCCGGCACATGCGCGGATGAGACGCTTGATACATGTCATGTCTCCTGGCTGCACCTCGCATTGCGCATCATGCTCGCTGCCGGCTCGCTCACTCACCACATGCAGGAGGAGGCACGTCATGCCCGCGCCGCTGGCCGCCTCCCATGCAAACCCAGCACCGCCGCCGCGGCCGCCAGTACTGCTGCCCGCAACGGCACCGCCGCTGCCGCTGCCTGCGCTGGTGGCTCGCCTCGCATAGACCAGCTCCCCGCACCCGTCAGCCGCGCCGTGTCCGCTTGCGGGTACAACCTCGCGAGCGCTACCAGCGGTAACCACACCAGCGCTGCCACCACATTCACCCCCCACACCTCCCGCTCCTAATATTCCCGCAGACTGCGCACGTGGAGCTTGTGGGGCCGCGCCACCCTGCAGGAGAGGAGGCTGATGGCCCTCCCGGGTCATGATGTGCTGGTGGTGGGGGTTGGGGTGGCGGCCGGTGGCAGCGGCCGCAGGGCCCCCTGGAGCGTAGTAGCAGATCTGCACCAGCGCTACGGGCTTCTGCGGCTGCCCCGCGGTGTACTGCGGCGACCACTCCATGTCGAGGCCCATCACGGTGGGGCGCGCTGCCAGCGCGGCGCCGCACAGCCAGTTGACCTCCACCTCCGTGGCTGCGTACCTGCGAGGGGAGGAAGAAGAGGAAAAAGAAAGAAAAGATCACAAGGACGAGGGGAGGAGGGGACCATGATCTCACAGGGACGAGGGGAGGAGGGAATGAGAGAAGCTGACTGTGTGTTCGACAGTGTGGTGGGGCATGCGCATGGTAGCAAATCACTTTTGTGAGTGTACAACGGCATGCATCCTTGCGCCATTGTGTTGCGTAGGAGGAGCGTGTCGGCCGGGAACATGGCACATGCTCCCCCATACATGGACAAGGAGGCAAACAGGGGTGCCCCAACCCCAACAGGGCGTGTCATCGTGAATACGTATGTTGCCCCAAAAGGCAGAAACAGCACTGCTGGCTGACCTCGCATGCTGGCACATGCACAGCATGCGCACGGCCGGCACATGGACGTACCGGATTACGCCTTTGAAGTCCAACGGGGGCTTCACCGGCTGCTGCTGCTGCTGGCCCCGCTGCCCGCTCAGACCTCCGGGGGGGCAGTCGCCGCCGTTTTGCGCGCTGCGCTGCTGCTGCTGTGCTGCTGCCAGGAGCTCCGACACAGAGGGCAGCTGGCTCAGCGCCTGCCGCACGATACTGCCGCCGCCGCCCCCGCCGCAGCCGCCGCTGCCAAGAATGCTAGTGCCAAGACTGCTACCGCCAAGACCGCTACTGCCAACAACGCTTCTGGAAGCACCAGTGGCGGCCAAGGCAGCACAGTCCCCTCTGCTGATGCCAGCAGCAGCAGCAGCAGCAGTGGCAGCAGCAGCAGGAGCACCAACACCACAGCCGCTCGTCGTCCGTAGCGAGGCTGGCACACGCCTGCGCGCTGTGCCTCCCGGCACGCTGTGGCCGCTATCGCCGCCGCCGTCACCACCGTCCGCGCAGGTGCCGCCGCTGGTCCAGTCAGTGGCGTTACTAGGTGCTTGGTACGCACTGCTGCGCTCACCGGTGGCAGTGCACCCCGTGGCGCCATCCAGCGCAGCGGCGCCGGGCAAGGCAGCAGCGGCGGGGCACAGGGCAGCAGCGGCGGCGGGCAAGGCAGCGGCGATGGTGGTGAGGTCGTGGGCAGGAGGCGGAGCTGCCGCGTCCAGCAACGCCCCGCATCGCCCGCTGCTGCACTCCCCCGCAGCAGAATTACACACGCTCACAGCGTTGACGGTAAGGGCAGCCCCACCGGTTGCAACACCACGGGCAAAGGGGTCTGAGGCCGGCACTGTTGGCGCCAAAGCTGATGGCACGGATGTGTCAACTGCAGGAGCAGCCGTTGCGGCACGTTGCGGTGCGGTAGTTAGCGTGGTGGCAGCAGGAGCGACCTGCAGGACCGCAGCGCTTGTCGACACCCCAACGGACCCACCGCCAGCGCTCCACACCCGCTGCTGCTGCTGCTGCTGCTGGTTTGGCACGTGCGGGACTTGGAAGCCCACCGGTGGTGGTAATTGAGGCAGCAGGTGCGGCGAAGGGCAGGAGTAGGGAACATGGTGCGGCGGGCACGGCAACGCGTTTGCGGCCGTGTGCTGCTGGTGCGGTACCGGCGGCGGCGGCTGCTGAGGCTGCCATGGCCGCTGCTGAGGATGCCGCTGCTGCTGCTGGAAGCCCTCAGACTGGTGCGGGTGGTAGGTGTGGCTGGATGGGGCTTGTAGGTGCTGCTGGTGGCACGCATGGGGCGCTTCAACAGCGCGACCGCTGGTGGGGTAGGACTTAGTACCAATACTGGAGTGGGTCCATTGGTGGGCGTTAGGGTTGATAGCAATGTTCGGGTGGGTGTTCAGGTGGGTGTTCGAGTGGGCGTTCGGGTGGGTGTGAGCTTCAGTCCATTGGTCCCCGCAAGGCATAATGCTGCTGCCGTTGTGGTGGTGTTGCTGCGCAGGCATCGGGTGCTGGCACTGCAGGAGCGGCATGGGGCGTGTGGCATTATCCCAGCCCGCCGTCGTCGCTGCCGTGGGCGCGTGTGGTTGGGATCGCACCGCCGCCTGCTGCTGCGCTGCCTGCCGTTGCGGGGCCTGTGGTGGCCACGCGGTGTGCTGCGGCGGCGGCTGGCAGCACGTGCCGGCACCACCCACAACACCCAACACACCATCAGCGGAACTAGAGTGCCCAGCTGCAGGATCAGGTACCGGACGTGAGGGTGCCTTCGACGGCACAGCTGCTGTGGGCACGAGGGTTGGGGCTGGGGCTAGCGCAGCCACACGAGTGGCGGAGATGATGGAAGAAGCGGCGAAGGGAGGGCAAGCGTGTGCGTGTGGGTGTGGGTGCGGGTGTGGGTGCGAGTGCGGGTGGCCCGTTTGCGCCAGGGAGGGGGACACGAGCGGTGCTGCGGGCATCAGAGGTGCGTTGTATGGTGTCACGCCGTTCGGGGCAACGCTTCCGCCACACCGTGACAGGGTTGATGAAGGCGGTGCGGCGCGGTTGGTTTGCATCGGGCCGTTCACAGCGGCATGCTGCTGCTGCTGCTGATATCCTTGCGCGAATCGATTTGGGTCACCCTGCAAGGGCCTCCCCTGCCCTGTCCCAACGTGCGCATTCCCAACCGCACTGTTGCTGCTGCAGCTGCTGCTGCTGTTGCTGCAGGGAGGGCGCCGTTCTGCGCACGGTGCGGGTGCTGCCATGCCCACACTTCCTGCTGATGCAGTGTGCACGCCATGGGTGGCCTCAGCCACACGATTCGCCCCGCTGAATGCTGCAGTGAAAACTGCGCCGCTCCCGGCGCGAGGTCCTGCGCTGATTGTAGAGGAGCTCCCGGGCGGGTGATATGGGTCACCGACAGTAGGCGCTCCAGGAGGGAGCGGCCAGCTGACCAGGCTTTGCCCCGCTCTATGGCAAGCTGCAGGGGGGCCTGTGTAGGCTTGATGCTGAGCTGGAGGCCTTTGCAAGCCCGCGTCTGGCTCGCCTGGCCTTGCCAGCTGTCGCTGCGGATGGTTTGAGTAGGAGGCCGTCTGTGCCGCGCAGGTTAAGCCACCTTCGCATGCCTGCAGCAGCTTCTGGCGTTTGCTCAGCGGTAGTTCGGGAGGCACCGAACCAACTTTGAGCGGTTGCGCATTGCCATGCTCGTCCCCGCCCGCAGACAGCCACGGAGCGCACGTGTGGGTGGCTGCTGCTCCCACAGCACCTAAAGCAGGCTGAAACACAGATGCTGAGACCAAACCTCCAGTGCTCGTGCCGAACGCACGTGTCTGGCCTGGAGCGCCCTGGGCCAACTGCTCTGGCTTCGCAAGCACTGCTTTGCTGCTTTGGTGCTGCCCAAACGGGGGACCATGTGAGCCCCCTTTGGATGTCGGGCTCACAGAGTAGCTGTTTGTCCCTGTCACTGCTAGGTTGGTATTGTCCGCCAGGGCACGTGTTGTTGCACTTGCGTTGGCGAGCTGCGTAGAAAGCAGTCATATACCGGTAGTGAATGCGTTATGAGTGGGTGTCTGTCTGAACACTGGAGCAGCCTTGAAAACGTTATGCACGTAAGGTGGCTCGAGTCGTGACTGCCAAACATTTCCAAACACAAAGTGAACAACAGACCGAATGGTCTGTCACAAATTACCAATGCATACCTTCCCAGAACGGCCTTGACCCACGTGCTGCTGCTCAACAGCAGCCAAGGCCTGCTCCAGCTCCTCGTAGGCTTCCTGTAAGAGCACAATGCGGAATTGCGTCAGGTTGCATGAGGGTCCGGGTGTCTACGTCAGAATCCCTGCTGCTGACGGAAGTGTGCTTAAACGACCCCAAGCTCACCTGACTCAGGAAGTCCATTGGACCGTTTGTGGTACTGAGCGTTTGCTGCCGTCATAATGAAGCGCATTGCTGAGTCCGGTGAGTGTGACTGCCCCCGCAAACAGGCGTCGTGCAGCACATTATGAGCTGTATGTTATGTGTCCCCACACACCGATCAAAAGCCTGAGCCGTGTAGGAGTTTGGGGTTACAAGTAGATACCCTGTCTGCAAGCTGCTGTGCACGCTTTGCTCTCAACAGTTTCGTTCTCAAAGCGACGCAAGCCACAGAATGTCAGCATGACATACAAGAACCCAGATTACGATGTAGCGGACTGCTTCAGATTTGCCTGCTTGTGATGTGATGCTCGGTGACGTGCCTGTTGGACCCGCTGCAATCCCTCAACCTTCAGTACTGCATGCGCGTGCATCCCCGCACCAATCCGCCATCCACCCCTGCCTCTCTTACCGTGTGAACTCCAGGAGCCAGCAGCTTTTGAGGCAGCTGAAGCTCGTGAGCTGCCTGTGACCCCCCACTGGGGCACATACACGCACCCGAAACCGCGACACACAGCCCCCACCACGGCCCTTCCAGTCCCCCCTTGTCAGCTTGCAGTCGTTCAGGGACTCACACCACGGAGATAATCTATTGTCGTCCGCCCCTCCAGTCTCGCGCATGCTGCATGGCATGTAGGCATGAGCACACCCGGGCAGCAGCATCCATTGGCACGGTACCGCACATTTGAAACCGTTTCGTGGCAAACTTTGCCAGGCAGGGCAACGTTTGGAGTACAGATAGGCATACGTGCAGTTTCTACGTAAATACTTAGCTTTTCTCAATAGCCCCACTGTGCCCACTCACCTTGCTGCTTGTCCATCCAGGCCTGGTGCACAACCCTGTTGCCACGTTGAAACGGTGTGGACTTGTTCGACACGTTCATTTGGCCTACACCCTGACTTCTTGGTAGCACAGCACCGCCAGCAGCACAGCCTTTAGCAGGAGCGACGGAATAATGTTCATGCAGTTCAGGTCAGAGATGGGCCAAGTGAGGCCAGGCCTGTGGATTGGGTCGATGGCGAACGAGCGCAACAAACAGGACCTGAAGGATAAGGGCATCACTCATGTAGTACAGGTGAGGCTCCCAGCATTCGCACTATGGCCCTTATTCCGGCCAGCGTGCGCCTGCTCGAAACCGAAATGGTGCTGGGGAAAGAGGCTGCAGGTGCCGCTGATTAACGGTGCACCATGACAGCAGCTTTCCGATGGGAGTTTTAGAATCAGAATCTCCATATCTTTGCTGGACCAGCACGGGGTGCACCAGGCGCGAATGCCACTCCTGGGTTGCTTTCGCCATACCGCAAACGGCAACGCCTGAACGAGAAGGCCAAGACAGGGGATGATGGCACTTCTGTGCATCCACTTTCTGTGCATCCACTAGGTGTGGTTGAGGTTTGCGCATGCACTGAAGCCTTTACGCCGATGTTGGAATTTGCGCTGCCAGGCAGGTGCTGAGCTTGAACCTTCACACCCCGTGGACTTCACGTACCACAACATAAGCCTTATGGACGACGAATATGAGGATATCGTAAAACACTTGCCCAAGGCACTGGAGTTCATACGGCAGGCGCTCGCAGCAGGTGAGTGCTTTGCTTGCAGGTGTTCCTTAGCCCAAGTACAGGGCTGAGTCGAGGCCGCCCTCATATGCGCCCTCTCACTTCATGTTTCATTGTTACTTGTCTGTAAGAGTGCATAATGCATGCACCTCCTAACGCGTCCCCAAACGCAAAGTCCCCACCCTGACCCAGCAATTCCAGCTAGCCCCCCACGCTGGCACCGTCCAGGCCACCCTGCTATTGAAGAAGCTTTCCAGTATATCTTAAAGAATTCTTTCCGCTCGTGTGCAACCCAATCTACCCGCACGCAGGCAACGCGGTGCTGGTGCACTGCGCCGCGGGCGTGTCGCGCTCCGCCAGCGTGTGCGTCGCGCACGTGGCGGCCACGGAGCGCCTGAGCTACGAGGACGCGCTGGCGGCGGTGCGCAGCGCACGGAAGATCGTGTGGCCCAACCAGGGCTTCTCCTTCCAGCTGCAAGACTGGATTGCTGCGGGGTACTTGGTGAGCTTCCACGCGTATCGGATGCACGCACACCAAAGCGTAGTATGTACACAATGGTTTGGCTTGCTTTGCATGGCTGGATGCATGTGGGAAGGCCCTGCATGCTTTATGCAAGTGGTAGGCCATATACCGTAGTGTGAGCGAGGGTGATAGACAGGGATGCGGCGTGCACTGCCACCGCTCGCTCGGTCCCACAGCACGCCTCCTCAGGAGCTTGGGGCAGGAAGTGGGGACAGGGGCAGAGTGGGGACACTGGCGAGAAAGTGGCAACGCTGCAGGGAGGGATGCAAGGAGGGAGGGGAAAGGGGATGGGGGGGGGCTCCGTTGCAGCTGGTGACCTGGCGGGGGGGAGGGAGGCGTGGAGGCAGGAGGGGGGGCGGCCATGGCTATATATTTCCTTGCCCTCTGCACATGCACTCGTCACGCTACCGGTATGTGTGTATACATGGTGCCTTTCACCACCAAGGAAAGGAAAGCCAGTGTGCCTTTATTCCCTGCATGTTCTGATTGCACGCGCATGCAAGCAGCATCCAATCGTACACCTGCACTCCTACGCCTAGTGCGTGCCATACTCTACTCCCCAACCGCAAACAAACGCAAATCCCCAACACCTGCTGGCTGACGCTGCCCACCAGCATTGTTTGCCTAAAGCCCGGGCGGGTTGCGCATCCTAACCTCATCAACACCCAGCACACCCTGCATCGCCACCGGCATTGCTGCATTCCTGCTCTTGGGCGGAAGGGGGCTTCTGTGGCATCACCTTGACAACCATTCGGTACCGTCTGTTCCTGACGCTTCACGCCTGCTGTGGGCGCTGCTGGCTTGCCGATGGTGGTGTCGCAGGCGGACGCGTGGCCGGGCTGGACGCGCGCCAAGTGCGTGGAGCGGATTCGGCAGTTCCACGATGAAAGCACATTCCCAAAGCCTCCTCGCACCATCACTGCAGCTGCTCCTGCCGCTCCCGCTGCTCCTGCTGCTGGCGCTGGCGCTGACGCCGAGGGCACCGCTGATAGTGACGAAACAGTCGTAGTCCATAACGGTGTTGCCCCTAGCAGCTTATGACGTGGCACACGCGCGCGTCGTCCCTGATCTCAAGCAAGCAAGGCGGATGGATGGATGAAGCATTTTTCAGTTGCCTCTGGCACCCCAAGCAATGTATTACATTCATGCCAGGACACCACCACCTGTTACTCGTAAATGCCCCCCTCCATCGCAAGTCTGTGCACACTGCATGCCTGCTGACTGCACGCTCCGCATGCTCACCGCGCATAGCATTAGACCGCAAACACCAAGCCCCCTGACCCATCCTCGTCAATCATGGCGGCAGTCTGTGCGTCAGCTAGGTGCGTGCGTGCGTGCGTGCGTGCGTGCGTGCGTGCGTGCGTGCGTGCGTGCGTGCGTGCGTTGGATTTTGCAGATGGCATGTCAGGTTGCACCTTGGATTGGTGTGCGCGATGCCATTCAGGTCGCTGGAACAGCACATGTATCAGTGCATCAGTGTACCAGCGCTCAGCGCTTGCATGCAAGTGAGCAAGCCAGGCGCCATCGCGCCCAACCGCAGGTCCACCCACACCACTCCACTTCACGCCATCGGCTTAATTGACTACATGAGAAGAGCATCCCATTACACACGGCTCAATGCTGGCTCTCGCGCAAATGCATGCTACCGGCTGTGCTGCTGGTTGCAAACAACTGTGACACCAATACACCATGTGACACGGATCCCCAGGTCAGCTTGGCAGCGAAGACGTAACACTTCAGGTCTCTCTGGCTGAGATGCATGCAGCCTGTCAACGCACACGGACATTCGCACACTGCATGGCCCGCACTTCAGCGCACTCACATGCACACACTCACACTGCATGGCCTCACCAGGACCTCTGCCCGACACACATGCAAGAATGAACATACGCATGTCGCGTGCGGTTGCGGCAATGTGTGTGTGGACGGGCTCAGTGCATGGGTGGACGCATGTGTATGCGGTTGCGGCAATGTGTGTTCAAGTATTTTGCTTCCCGTTGGGCCATGCAGTGTGCTTTCCGTGGGGCCATGCAGTGTGCTTATGTTATGCGTGATGATGAGAACTGCACCTGAGGTTGGTGAGGTGTCTGGGCTGAGCTGGCGGCTGCCGTGAAAAGAACAATGGTCTGATGGTCTGAGTCGGTGGCTGTAGTAAAAGCGGTCTGTGAGTGAAAGTGTGCTACAAATATCTGTGCTGCTCCAGCGGTGCTGCTGCTGAAGCTGATCACCGCGCAGCGCGCGAGGGCACCCCAGCCCGAAATGCAGTGCAAGCGCACGTGAGCAGGGCAGGCAGAGCGACAAAAGAACTGGAAACTGGCTAGAGCTCAGCAACGACAACGCAGCGCAGCAATGTGTATTCAAGTTGTTTGCGTCCCATGGGCCATGCAGTATGCTTTCCGTGGGGCCATGCAGTGTGTGTATGCTTGATGATGGGAACTGCACCTGCGGGTCAGTGGCGATGTGTATGTGTCTGTGACTCAGAGCTGCCCACGACGAAGCGCTCCGGCCAGCTAGCTGGCCAATGGCTTCGAGCTCCGCTCAGCACTGTTGCAGCAGCACATTGTCACCTACCCACCTCCCCTGGCTGTGCGCTGTCTTGCGCTGTGTCAACAAGGAGCTGTGGGTCCATGCACGCAGTGTGATTCCTGTGGGGCGATGCATCGCGCCGTGCGCATACGTGCAAGATGAATATTGCGCCCGCTGACAGCGAGGCCCTACACAGTGCTTACGTGTGCGTGCGTGCTGAGCAGGCGCTGGTGCCATGCCTTATGATTGCGAGATGCGTGTGCATGTGGCATGCACGCCTGCCGGCCCTTCCATGCCTTCACCAGCCAGGCCACTGCTGGGCCACTGCTGGCCACTGGTTTCCCTGGAGTGGGTCATCGCCAGTGAAAGGCCATGTGGGTCTATGTCAAGCAAAGGTTCAGGGCTCACGCTTTCACGCTAAAACAAACTACACAACCATGTATGTGGACTGCCGCTGAAGCGTGGCGTTGGCGTGACAGTGCGTCATGCGTCGAGCACGTTCGTGGACTACAGACCTGATGAGCGTATCAGCTGTTGAGACCAATGCAAGCTTTGTGCATTCAGTGTCGGCGACGTGCATGCATGCATGCATGCATGCCACCGTTCCCGTCGTCCAAAAGGAAACAAGTATGCCTGCTTGCGCAACGCCATACAAGCCGAACATGTGCATGTGTGCAGGTAGCAATGCGGAGGTGGATGTAGGCAGCGGCTCGAGGGCGGGCAGCCTACAACCTCGCTGCAGCGCCTCAACAACTGCTACTGAGCAGCAGCGCAGGTGCATGCGTCTCTTGGCCGCTGCTGCTGCGCATTCACTGCCCGCCTACAGTGTCAAGCAAAGCGCCCTCCAGTACATCTTACAGAATCCGTTCCGCTCATGTGCAACCCAACCCACCCGCACGCAGGCAACGCGGTGCTGGTGCACTGCGCCGCGGGCGTGTCGCGCTCCGCCAGCGTGTGCGTCGCGCACGCGGCGGCCACGGAGTGCCTAAGCTACGAGGACGCTCTTGCGGCGGTGCGCAGCGCACGCAAGATCGTATGGCCCAACCAGGGCTTCTCCTTCCAGCTGCGCGACTGGATTGCCGCAGGGTACTCGGTGAGCCCCCACGCACTCGTGACCTGACTCGCTCGGTTGCTTCTCTCGATGCCCTGTCCCGGATCTGAGCCTCTGGCTAACTTGTCTGGGTGTTTGGGTGATATAAACTCCCTCCCCCACATAGAATGCACGCACGCCGAACCGTAGTATTTACACCAATGGTTTGGCTTGCTTTGCATGGCTGGATGTATGTGGGAAGGTGTGGCGTGCTTTATGCAAGTGGTGGGCCATACAGTGTGAGCGAGGCTGATACACAGGCATGCGGCATGCAATGGCACTGATCGGTGGGTCCCACAGCAGGCCTCCTTAGGAGCTTGGGGCAGGAGGTGGGGACAGGGGCGGGGTGGGGACACAGGCAAGAAATTGGCAATGCTGCAGGGAGGGATGCTGGGAGGGTGTGGAAGGGGGGCGGGGGTGCGCTCCTTTGCAGCTGGTGAGCTGGGGGCGGGGGACGGGAATGGGGAAGACCGCATGGGGAGGGAGGGAAGGGATGGGTGGAGGGGCAGGGGCGGGGACAGCCATGGCTATTTCCTTGCTCTCTGCACATGCACTCATCACGCTATGTTTTATACGGTACATGGTGCCCTTCACCACCCAAGGAAAGCCAGTGTGCCTTCATTCCCTGCATGTTCTGATTGCATGCATGCATGCGCATGCAATCAGCATACAATCGTGCTCCTGCACTCCAAAGCCTAGTGCGTGCCATCCTCTACTCGCCAACCGCAAATAAACGCAAATCCCCAACACCTGCTGGCTGACACTGCCCACCAGCATCGTGTCGGTGCCTAAAGCCCGGGCGGGTTGCGCATCCTAACCTCATCAACACCCCACACACCCTGCATCGCCACCGGCATTGCTGCATTGCCTGCTGTTCGAGGGAGGGGGGGTTCTGTGTTTGCATCACCTTGGCACCCGTTGCGTCTGTTCCTGACGCTTCACGCTTGCTGTGGGCGCTGCTGGCCGGTGGCGGTGCTGCAGGCGGACGCGTGGCCCGGCTGGACGCGTGCCAAGTGCGTAGAGCGGATTCGGCAGTTCCACGATGAAAGCACATTCCCAAAGCCGCCTCGCACCATCGCTGCAGCTGCTTCTGCCGCTCCTGCTGCGGCTGGCGCTGGCGCTGGCGGCGCTGACGTCGAGGGCACCGCTGATAGTGATGAAACAGTCATAGTCCATAACGGTGTTGCCCCTAGCAGTTTATGACATGACAAACTCGCGGAACAACGCGGATGGCAAGCATTTTTCAGTTGCATCTAGCACCCCCATGTATTACATTCATGCCAAGACACCACCATATACACTTTCTCCTAATGTTCCCCCACGTAGCAAGCCTGTGCATGCTGCATGCCTGTCAACTGCACGCTCCGCATGCTCACCGCGCATAGCGTTAGACCGCATGCACCAAGCCCCCAGACCCGTCCTTGTCGATCATTGCGGCAGTCTGTGCGTCAGCTAGGTGCGTTCGTGCGTGCGTGCGTGCGTGTGTGCGTTGGATTTTGCAGATTGTGTTTCAGGTGCTAAGGCGTACGTGATGCCGTTCAGGTCGCTGGCACAACACATGTATCAGTGCATCAGTGCACCAGCGGTCAGCGTTTTTATACAAGTGAGCAAGCCAGATGCCATCATGCTCAACCGCATGTCTGCGTATGCTCATCCACGCCACTCCACTTTATGCCATCGACTCAACTGACTACATGGGAAGAACATCCCATTATGCACGCCTCAGTGCTGGCTCTCGCGCAAATGCATGTTGCCGGCTGTGTTGCTGGCTGCACACTGTGACACCCAGCATCCACCTCCTCACAATACCGTGCTTCAACGTAACGTCGCGCGCCATCAACAGCTTGATAGCAAACGTCAATGCTGCTCGGTTTGCTGCCGGCTGAAAGCACTGGACACTTAGCAGGGTGCAGAAACGTAGGCATTGCCACCGTGTCAAGACGGCAGCCTGCGTGTCAACGCACACGCACGCATGCTCACTCTGCATGGCCCGCCCGGCAGCGCACGCACATGCACGCGCTCACACTGCATGACTCCACCAGGACCTCTGCCTGACACGCACGCAAGAACGAACATACGCATGTCGCGTGCGGTTGCGGCAATGTGTGCATGGGCGGACTCGGTGTATGTGTATGCGGTTGCGGCGATGTGTGCGTTCAAGTTGTTTACTTCCCATGGGCCACAGATGGGGCCATGCAGTATGCTTTCCGTGGGGCCATGCAGTGTGTGTATGCTTGATGATGGGAACTGCACCTGCGGGTCGGTGGCGACGTGTGTGTGTCTGTGACTCATAGTGTCTGTGACTCATAGTGTCTGTGACTCATAGTGTGTGTGACTCATAGTGTGTGTGACTCATAGTGTGTGTGACTCATAGTGTCTGTGACTCATAGTGTGTGTGACTCATAGTGTGTGTGACTCATAGTGTCTGTGACTCATAGTGTCTGTGACTCATAGTGTGTGTGACTCATAGTGTGTGTGACTCATAGTGTCTGTGACTCATAGTGTGTGTGTCTGTGACTCATAGCTGTCCCCGGGGAAGCGCCCCGAACAGCTAGGTGGCCATGAATTGGCGTCGAGCTGCTCCGCTCAGCATTGTTGCAGCAGCACATTGTGACCTATCCCCCTCCCCTTGATGCACACAACCTTGCACTGTGTCAACAAGGAGCTGTGGGTCCATGCAGTGTGATGCCTGTGGGACCGATGCATCGCGCAGTGCGCATACGCACAAAGATAAATATTGCGCCCGCGAGCGAGGCCCTGCACAGTGCTTACATGTGCGTGCGTGCTGAGCAGACGCTGGTGCCATGCCGCATGAATGCGAGATGAGTGCGGCATACGTCCGTGCCGGGCCTTCCATGCCTTCACCAGCCAGGCCGCTGCTGGGCCACTGCTGGCCAGTGGTTTCCCTGCTGTGGGTCAACACCAGTGAAAGGCCATATGGGTCCATGTCAAGTAAGGGTTCAGGGCTCACGCTTTCAGGCTGAAACAACCTACACGGCCATGTTAGCTGCCGAAGCGTGGCGTTGGTGTTACAGTGCGTGATATGCGTCGTGCGCTTTCGTGGCCTACAGACCTGATGAGCGTATACCAGCTGTTGAGACCGATGCGAGCTTTGTACATTTAGTGTCGGCGACGTGCATGCATGCATCATGCATGCATGCAACCGTTCCCGTCGTCCAAAAGGAAACAAGTATATGTGCAGTATCATGTAGGGTGTGCAGGTATATGTGCAGTATCATATAGGGTGTGTGCAGGTATATGTGCAGTATCATATAGGGTGTGTGCAGGTAGCAATGCGGAGGAGAATGTAGGCAGCGGCTCGAGGGCGGGCAGCCTACAACCTCGCTGCAGCGCCTCGACAATAGTCCTGGTGCTGAGTGGTGCTTGCGCCCGCTACTGAGCAGCAGCGCAGGCGCATGTGTCTCTTGGCCGCTGCTGCTGCGTATTCACTGCCCGCCTACAGTGTCAAGCAGAGTGCCCATGGGGCCATGCAGTGTGATTCTTGTGGGGCCGTGTAGTGCAGCGTGCAGTGTGCATGTGTGTATGCGTAAGGATGCCATTCACCGCCTGGCTACTGTGTGCTTGCGACTCCTGTGCTTGTGACCGCTGTGCGTGTGGCTACTGCTTTGCACACCGCTTGTGCACACAGTTGCTTTGCTTCAGGTGAATTGATGCGCCATGCTGGCTGAATGTGTAGCTCCTCATGAGCATTCCAAATTCCCCCGCCGGGCATGGTAGCTGGGCGTATTTAGCACATTGTGATGACGAGGCAGGGCCAGTACATAGAAGAGCTGTTCACCAGTGCACCAGAACTCTATTCTGGTCAGCAGCTCTTGCTCTTTGCACTAGGGTTCGCGCCCCTAACGGCCTGATCAAGCACCTGCTCTGCAACACCCGTGCCAGCACCTGCAGCACCCGGCCGCTCCTGCACACCCAGGCCTGGAGCACCAGATAAGGATGTGTTTATAAGCCACTGCTCAGCCAGATACCTAGATACACGTCACTTCATTTGCTCGACTGCTTGGCTGTTATCCTCCAGAGGGCCACCGGAGCGTGCAGCCGGGCGGCAGGATGATGTATTATGGGAAATCGACGATGGGCCAGGTACGGCCCGGCCTCTGGATCGGGTCTATGGTGCACGAGCACAACAAGCAGGACCTACAGGACAGAGGAATTACGCACATCTTGCAGGCGAGTGTTCTTCGGGCTTTCTCCTGCCTGTGCGATGCCGAGCTACTTGGTGTGGGTTAACGGTGGGGACAATTGGCGACGGTGCCAGCACTATGACAGCAAGCAGGTCCCTGCTGAGCATGGCACTGACATCATCTTGAGACCTGCAAGCACGCAAGGGATAGATTCTCGCACTGCGGAAAATGGTCGTCAGCACTGTTGCTTTGCTGGGGCCTACGGTCCCAAGCCTGCAAGCTGGGGACGAGCTCAGCACCTGCGTGTCAGCACTGGCTTTCCCCACATCGCCTACACTCTGAGGCGCTTGACGTGACCGTCAACGCGGGCACTGACGTGCGCTTGCTTGCACGCAGGCAGGGTCTAGACTCGAACCTTCGCACCCGTCAGACTTTGTATATTACAACATAAACCTGAGGGATGAGGAGTACGAGGACATCGTTGTGCACCTTCCCAAGGCTCTGGAGTTTATACGAGAGGCGCTCGCCACGAAAGGTGCATACTGGCAGGCAGGCGTGACAAACTTTGACTGCGATGCTAGTAGAGCTGTGAGGTTCCGTCTGTCCTCAGCTAAGCAGAGGCGTAAGGTACTTGTGCACACACGCGCGCCTTTGCCGCTGGTCGCTTCCACAATTAGCAGCTGCAAGACTCACATGGTTTCGAACTTGGCCAGTACACGCGCCTGCTCCGCCTTCATAGCCTCGGAAACAGCCTGGCAAAAACGTGAACAGCCAGTGTACTTCCCGTGCCTGAGTGCTGTTGTTGTTGCAACCTGAACCCCTGGCTTTCTCATAACGTTGTCTTCAATTCGCTGCACGTTTGCGTGGTCTCAATCACTTGTTGCAGAAGCAGCAATGCGCTGTTTGTGGGACTCCTGCATGATGGTGCCCCCGTGTTATGAATCCTGCAGGCAACATGGTGCTGGTGCATTGTGCCGCGGGCGTGTCACGCTCCGCCAGCGTGTGCGTTGCGCATGTGGCGGCGACCGAGGGGCTGAGCTACGAGGATGCGTTGGAGGCGGTGCGCAGCGTGCGTGAGGTCGTGTCTCCCAACGTGGGCTTTGAGTTTCAGCTGCGGGAATGGATAGCCGGAGGATGCAAGGTAAGGTTGAATGTTGGAGCGGGTGCACCCTGAAGATTTTCATGCATAAGAGTTTTAGGATGCATGCGCTATTGCGCTGCCATAGTCCAGTCCATATAGCGGACTGTGCGATATGGTGAACATGCATGTGTTGCTGTTGGTTAGGTTCCCACAATCTTGCATGGAGAGAGCATGTCAGCCAAACGGCCCATGCTTCTCCCATGGTGGGGACGATGAGACAAGTTCGACCGAATAGCGGTGCCGCTGCCAACCAGGGGGGGGGGGCGGGGATGTTACAAGGGCCCTCATTCCGCCGTCTGTCGGTATGTGCATGCAGTACCCTAGACTGCTGACTGGTGCACATGGGGGTCTCCTAAAACATGCAATGCATTTGGGTGTTGTGGTTACGGTGTTTGCCGCGCTCGCCAACACTGCTATTGCTAGCTCTGTGACGCCATGTCGCCATCACTCGTGCATGCATGTGCGGCTGTCATGCATGCATATCATGTCGCCATCACGCATGCAGGCCATGCACAGCTGCCATGCGCGCCGTCACAGTTGCACGGCATACGTGAGCACCAGCCGCGTTGGATGGCTTTGACAGCATGCCAGGCCGATCGATTCGTCTCATGACTCATCGATGCATTTCAGAGCGCCGGAATAGTTTCAGAGGTCCAACATATATAGTGTCAGCGCTCCGGTATGGGGTGTTGGTCTGCTAGAGTCTGAGCTGATCAGCTGAATGAGTTGTGCGTGATCGGCTGCAGTAATCCCTTTGGTGAGGGAGCCCCCACCTACGCCTGTGTGTGACCGACTGGCTGTGCATTCCGGAGGTCTAAACTCACTAGTCTGCAGCTGCGTTGCCTCCGACATGTGCATATATGATCCGCGCATGCGCCGTCACGCTCTGCCGCTGCTGCTGCTGTTGTTGCTGCTGCCAGACGTGCCGTGTTTGCTGCACATGTGGCTGGCTAGGACGACTGTGTAAGTCTAAATGCACTAAGCCACCGGCATGCACACAATGTATGCTTGCGCCAGCAGCCCACCACGCTCTCCTGTTGCTCCCTCCGCTGCTGCTGCGTAGGCGGAAGGCTGGCAGGGCTGGAGCCGCGAGAATCTGGACGAGCATATGGCGCAGCGCCGGCAGCAATGGAGCGCCGCCGCCGCCGCCGCCGGCGATGCCTGTGCCACAGCACGCGGCGGAATACCCGGGGGGACCCCGATGACAGGCGGCGCTGCTGCGGACACGCCGATGAGCGGCGCGTCCGCAAGGCCATCGTACAAAAGCACGTTTGCCTCGCTGTTTGCCGGGTGGAAATGGTAGCGGCATGCTTGTTGGCTGTCACAAGGAGAGCATTGCGTGCGGCCGCTGCTATATGTACTGTAGTGTCAATCCCACACACACGAGCTTAGCCTTGACCTACATGAAACCCCGATTGCAATTGCTACTGGGGCCCAAAATCCTTTGTTCAGCAACTAGGAAACGGGATTTAAAGAGACTGTGCTGGGGCCTTCGGATCTGGTGACTGCTGCATGGTGACGCGTGGTTGCTTGCTGCGTTACAGAAAAGCGTGGCCTACAAGACGCCGCGCTTGTCTTGTCTACCCGCGCCGTGCCCCATAGGCACGGTTGTACGCCGCACCGCTAGTGACAGACAAAATGCGTTGCCCATTCATTGATCGACCATGCCATTCCAATGCCATGCAATCTGCGATTCGTATTGTGTCGAACCCGTCCAAGTCTCTCGCCTCCCTCTTGCACAACCGCTGCTGCCCATGGTGCCAACACAACGCTTAGAACTGCATGACCGAGTTGGTGCTTGCTCCGTAGGTAATGTTGGCGTTGGCGTTGGCGTTGGTGCTGCGGCTCTGGTATGCACGTAGGGTGTTAAGCAGGGCCATGTAATTGCTACGGCGTTGAACACTGGTACGTACGCAGCAGTAATGCACATGTACTGCCCACCAATGCAGTACGGTATTGCAACATACATGTTCTGTCCCGTGCAGCAAACCTCCTCGTCCATGCGCAGCGCTGATTGCCGTAAAGCGGCAGCGAGTGCTCAGGCCATCGTGTGACATCGTCTCGTTCGCTTGCGGGTGCGGATGGAATGCGGGGTTTTCGCCACGCGGTCATACCTATGCGAGTCTGTTTGCGCGTTGCCTGCAGTGCAAGTTGGTTACCGTCCTGCGCCAACCACTTGCGGGACCAAATCATTGCATAATGCACTCACGCTGGGCTGCGCTTGCAAGGGCTGAGATCCCCGATGATACATGAACCCCTGCAGCTGAAGTTTATTTTGCATGCTGGGCTGCGCTTGTATTGGAATTGAGGGTTTGGGATTTTACATGCCGGGCTGCATTTAATGTTGACTCAACAGCTGCGATCATATGCGAAGCAGTGCGTTCATATCGTCTGGGGTCAAAGCGCTGCTGTGATCACCTCTGTTTGGTCGGATGCTGCCTCTTCCTTGTAATCTGATGTTGGAGGTGGCGTCGCAAGCCGAGGCGGCCCCATGAAGTGCGTGCATGTAGGGACCCTGCAGGCCCTGTACGTGTAACAGACCGCGATCGGGGCCAGCTGTGTCAGTCGTTCGACTTGCTGCGACCTATATATGCATGTGCGTTGCTGCCCGGCACATACAGTCAAACGAGCTCCGCAGTGGGGCTTATCCCAGTCACAAAAACGCAGCAGGCCATGCGTCTGCAGCATTCTGCAGCATTCCGCAGCAGGCCATGCATCCGCAGCATGCCGCAGCATTCCCCGAGCCACAATCGGCCAATTGTGAACCTGGCTCAGGTGGCCTCCCTAACGCCCAAGTTCAGCTGCACAACTTGTTCTTGGCTTTGGAAACAGGTTTGCAAGCTGTGGGGCCCTGAGGCGCGGTGTTTAAGGTGTCCACTTGCTTGCTGCTGAGCGCATTCTGAGTGCAGTGGTACGCCGACGGCGCTGAAATGGCTCAAATCTTCAGCGCAAGCGTGGTCATGGCCGAATAACTACTCCCAGAAAACCAACGACTGCTGTTGGCATGACGCTGCAGTGCCCAATTGTCGGGACTGCGGCACTGCCAGCCGACCGCGCGTTGGCTGTTCACACAAGCTCTGGTCCAGTTCATGGCCTCATGGCGGAGGGGGCAGTCGACTTGGAAAGAGATATGTGGCTGTCGAAACAGCGAACATCTGGCCTGTTCGCTGCTTCGACCTGCAGCGGGTTCCCATCTTTGAATTGTTCCCGTCCAAAATCAAAGCGCATTCGGCAAAGCAGCTTATCCACTTACTGGGCTAAACGTGGCTCTGAGCTGAAACTATTGGACACCTGGGAGCAGATGTTTTGCCCAGTGGCGACCCAGCTCAAGTTTCTTGTTTGCGCAGGTGGGCTGTTGTGCACAAGCCATGCGAAAACGCTCCCAGAGAGATAAATGGGGAGCCTCAGATGCGGTCATATGCTTGGGAGGTCAGTCAGCCATGTGCATAGGGCATGCATCTACAGCTCGAGAGACTTGCCTGCTGTCACACTTACTGAAGTGGTCCATTCTTGAAAGTCGCAAATGCGCAAGACTGCCACGCAGTGTTGCAGCTCAAGTCACTGCCCGTGAATTTACACAGTGCAAGCTTGCCCAGTGGCGTTTTGGTCACGCATTGGTCTACAGAAATGTCCATGCTCCCTTGGCCTCCTGTACGAATCAGCGCCGTTCGCTGTTGGGAATTGTTTGGCCAAGACTCAAACTTGGGAGTAAACCTGATGCTCGGATACGCTCATTTGCAAGGTCAACACGCTACCAGTGTGCCGCCCAACTCATCAACTTGTCGAGTGTGCTGACCTGGCAAAGTGTTAAGGGCGAGGGCGATCCTCTGATGCACGTGCAGGCTGAGGACGATGACTTGGCACACGTTGGGTTGGTACTTGTAGCCGCAGCCTGTCAAGTCATATATGGGGAACTGGTCCGAGTGGTGCCTGGTGCATTGCCTGGTGTGGGCGTGCCGCGGGGTGATTGATGACCCTGGGCTTCAAGTCTTTAACAAACAGTTGTAATAGCCTGCGTGTCAAGTCTGGTATGGATCATCTTATCAGGTATATTCCTTCCTCAGTAGCTCGACTATGGCCTGGTAGTCTACTGTGTCAGAGGCAACCATCAAAGTGCACCCGGCGCCGCCGTACGGGCGTACTACGCTTCCCGAGTGTGCGTGCAATACTACTGCTTCCAGAAGGCTTAGAGGGCTATTTCCACCATATCGAGCGCGAGCTGTACAGGAATACTGACCAAACGTGTCAGACACTGCTGGTGCCCGCCTTCACCTAACAAGCTACTCCATCGCAGCGGCGCGCGCCGTGCCACCCACGCACCTGATTTCCATGGACCAGTCTCTTGAACAGTGGTCACCTGGAAATACGGCTTCTGGTGCATGCAGCATACTGAGCATGGAGTCGTTAGCGTCACAGACCCAACAATCGCTGTATGGAGGGCAGGGATTATGGCATAATTTTGGCTGGTGCGCTGGGCGGAATGTGTGGCGGTCTCGGGCATCTGAACTGACTCCCGGAAATTGCCGGGCATTGTCACAGTGCCGCAGGCATTGCATAAATTGCGGTGTCCCCAGGGTTGCAGCAAGGTCTGCTCAGCCCCTCACTCCCTTGCCCTACTGCCAGAGTACCCACAAGCCTGACTGCACTTCTGCCAAGATTCTGCAATCGAGCCTGCAAGCCGCTGTGAGGTGGAAACAGGACCAGGTGAGCAGGTCATGTACAAGCATCGCTTTCCTTACCGTGAGCTTCAAGCCCATATCTTCCTGTGAATGTGTCACTGGTCGCCTCATCATCAGTTTGTTGAATGTTTGTTGATGTACTTATATATATTCCGGATACGATTACTGCAGGCGGACACTCTGAGGTCGGAACTCTGTGATTTCTTACGCCAAAGACTGGCTTGACAGACTTTTAAGGTGGGGATCAGCAGAGGGTTGTGCAAGCCGGCTCTGGATGAGCTAGCAGCAGGCGCCCGCGCATCTCGTAGTACGTACGGAACGCGATGAGGCACGCATGTGCGCGTAAATGCAAGGAACAATTCCCTGAAGCACGTCGGTAGAAAGCATGTCACCCTGACCTTACCTGGCTGTGAAGTCAAAGCATTGGGCACCGCCACTGCCGAAACATGGAGCACCCACCCCAACTCGTTTTTTTTTTTTTTTTTTTTTTTTTCGGGCGGGAAAGG